>CM035439.1:110223953-110261453 GCA_020310875.1 Ceratopteris richardii | reverse complement strand
GCTATCATGGTTATGATGTTTCCAAGGTAAAGATACTTACCATGGAGAAGGTCGATGGATGTTCATCTCTTCGTGTTGTACACTCGGCCTTTGGGATGGAACATTGTTGATGAATGTCCGTCTTGATGGTCCACTGATGAGATCTTTTGAATGGCTGATCATGTCTCCTCTTTTCAAAGCATCATTTGCCAAATACAGAGAATTGAATTTCTTTATATTCCTTGACCAACAACATTCGGTAACTACACCAAGCTTAGTTTCACATATTCTCTCTAGCTCACCATAAGCAGGAGTCGTCTCATCCAGTATACATACAAAGATTTGCAGGGTACCAGAACTACCCCGTGCAGAAATCTCCCTGGATGCTCTCGTACATGCAATAGTTATGCATCACTCAAGTTGCAGACCTTCAAGCTCTTCACTTCTACCATAGTAAGAGGAAACAGTAGTTGTGGATGCCATGCTCATGCCAAGTTCTTGACATCTATGAGATAAGGCAGCAATTATATCATGTGCTAGCCAAGACACACTTCTATCCCAACTGATAAATGCCCAATAATCAACAGTTCCACCTTTAACCAAGCATGACTCATTCATGTTTCATGAGCCAAACCTGGGAACAAGTGCTTCCACTCTCTTTTTTTTTTTTTTTTGGAACAATGTCATCAAACAAGAAGATAGATGTTAGTATCAGAAAAAATAGTTGACATATGTCAATGTGCTCTTGTGCATGGGACTCTCCAATGTGTCTATGCACGGCCATGTAATGTGGCCCTATATAATGCATACTTTAGAAATGCATGACCTGAATGGTGCAAAAGACAAGGTTGTGCAAGGAGCACATGGTTGTCGCTCGTTCGAGGCTTTCGATGTTATTTGCGGAGGTTGATGCCGACCTTGGTGGAGATATCCATTGAGTCTCGAACTGATGTAATCCTCCTTATTGGAGTCCCTTTTAGAACATCATTTGGCACTGTAGAGGTCACTTCAGGCATCTTCCTCTTTGGATGCTTTCTAAACTGTGGTATCCTGTGTGGTTGGCGCTTTGGTTCGGTGGAGGCTACTTGTACTTTTGGCTTCCAAACCCATATCCTTTTTGCATGTCTTCCTACTAATGTTGAAGAGCTTATTTGATCTTCCTTTGGTCTCTGTACGTGGTACTTACCCTTTTCTCTTTTTGGCTTCTTTGTTGAGACCTTTCGCATGTGGGAGAACATAGGTTGTTGTGGATGTAGGAGCTTCTTAGGTACCCACATCTGTAATTGCCCTTGTTGAGCTGCAGCTAACTTCTTAGGCACCCAAACTTGTTGGATACCTTGTGATTGAGCTTGTCCGAGCTGCTTCCTTCATCTTCTGGCCTGGTTGGCTTGCCTGGATGGAATTTGTGGGGGCAAGGCAGGTGGTTGCTCTCCTTTGCGTACCCATATCTGCTTCATGCTCGAAACTGCTTTCTTATCGAATGGTGTCTTTCTATCTGATGTAGCAGTTGTCGTGAACGGTTGTGTTTGCTTGTGTGGTGGACTCATTACTGTGGCTACTTGATTCTTTGGAGAAAAAGAAAGATCCACCCGCCTTCGAACCTGGTCTTCCACGATTGACTCCTGCATCATAGAGCTTTTGACACATACAACATCTTCTTTCATATGATTAGTCTTGGAAGAACTAAGAGAGTGTGTGGTGCCATGATCTAGGAGCATGCAGTTCTCTAATTCTAATGTAATGCATTGTTCATGTACCCAAACTTGAAGAATTTGACTTCTTAGGTTTAAGTTTACCGCATGGTCATAGATCCAATCTTGACCCAAGACAAGTGGTTCTGTAAGGTTCTCATCTTGACATACTAGCGCTTTGACTTTCATTGGAACATCTTGAAGGTAGATGGGAAGTTCCACCTCGCCCAAACAAGGGGTTTCCACACCTCCCAATCCTATGAGATAAGCTTCTATGGGATTGATGTTCAACTGCAAGTCTTGGCAGTAGGAAAGTCTAACTGCACTACTTGCTGCACCTGAGTCAATCAATGCCTTTATCGTCCTTGCACCCTTCCCTTGTCCTATATCTATGGTCACAAAGGGTCTTCAGTCAATGACTTGAGAAGTCGCTATGCCTGACTTTTGGCACATATCCATGTGATATTTTGGGGCTTTTGAGTTGACATCTAGGCCTAGTCGCCTTAACTTATTTCACCTTATGCGCTCTCTAGCCTCGGCTTGTGCTTCTTCTCTCACCCTTAACTCCTCTTCTTTTCACTTCTTAGCAATGTTGAGTCTCGTAAGCATATCCTCTGTAAGAGGTTCTTGGTATAACTTGACTCTACAACCACTGATATAGTTTGGCAAGATGTCTCCTTCTAGAGTGGCCAACTGAACTGCACCGCTAGTGGAAATTATATTAATGATCATGGGTCCATATCCTCTTTTTTCCAACTTACGGGCATGTTGTTTTAGTGTATAAATCAACACTAGATCTCCCTCTTTCAATCCCTTATCCTTGATGTGTGCATCAAAGTATGCCTTTTGCCTTTTCTTTGCAGCATAGATGCCTGCTGCCGCGCGTAGCCTAGTCTCACCTAAGCGTTCTAGATCAAAGATCCTAGAGGACAATGCATGTCCACTCCACTCATACTCTTGTGCTACTTTTAAGGCAGGGATTAAGAAATCTAATGGTAGCACAACATTCTGTCCGAAGACCATCTGAAATGGGGTGGCGTTGAGTACCGTTTTGTAGGCAACTCGATAAGCCCAAACAACATGATGAAGTTGTTTGTCCCAATCAGAGCGTTTATTATTTACCAATTTTGTCAATACGTTACAAAGGATCTTATTGGTACTCTCGGCTTGTCCGTTAGCTTGTGGGTGATAGGGGGCAGACTTCTTATGTATCACCAAGAATTCTTGGAGAAGATTTTCAATGACTTCATTCAAGAAGTGTGTGCCTCTATCGCTCACCAACTCTATTGGTAGTCCATATCTCGTGACCACATTCTCGAATAAGAACTTAGCCGTAGTCTAGCATCATTCTTTGTTGTGGCTTTCACTTCTACCCACTTTGTAAGGTAATCTGTGGCTACAATAATATATTCTGCATGGGAGTTTCTAGCTGGGGCGTTAATAGGACCTATGAAGTCTATGCCCCACTTCGAAAAGGCACGCCCTCCCATCATTGGCCTCAAAGGCATCTCGTCTTTTCTAACTGGATATTGTGCACGTTGGCATGTGTCACATTTCTTCACATAGGTATGTGCATCCATATGAAGAGTGGGCCACCAAAGTCCTGAGAATAGAATGGTCTTGATTACTCGATCAGGACCGAAGTGTCCACCTGCAACACCACTATGTGCAGTCTCTAAGACCTTTAAATAGTCTGATTCATGCACGCACAGTCTTAAGTAGCCATCTTTGCCTCTTCGGTATAGGTTGTCTCCTACTAAGGCATAGCCTTGAGCCTCTTGCTCCATGCTTCGTCTTCTTGCTAGACTAGCCTCTTTGGGTAATCTTCCTGACCTCATAAACTCTACCAATGGAGCACTCCAATCTGGAATTAATGACACTTGATAAAGGGTCGCATGCTCCACTGGTGGTCTCTCCCTGCACATTGGACAATTCTTAATCCACTCATGTATTTCTTTGTCCATGCTAGGCCAATACACTCCTAAACGTTTCAGATTTTGTAATGTACGCTGTTTAGAATAATGATTTCCTAGCAATCCTTCATGAGCTTGTTGCAACCAACTACTATGTTCATCGTCCTCAACACAACAAGCTAATACACCCTCAGTGTCTTGTTTGTACATGCTTCCTGCCAATATGTGATATTTTTGTGATTTTACAATTTCTTCTTGCGATGTTTTCACATTCTTATATGCAGGGCCAAAGGTTAGGACTGGTACCAACTTATTTGCCCATTTAGGAACAACTTCTAAATTGAACAGATAAGCATCGGGTAATTCATCAGACACTCCTTGTGGTGACTCTCCTGAAGTGATGCGAGAAAGGTGGTCTGCTCGAAGGTGGGTTTTACCTTTCCTGACAACAACTTCAAAGTCATACTCCATTAGTAAGAGGAACCATCTTCCTAACCGTCCAGTATTGCAAGGTTTATTGACCAAGTATAACAAAGCTTGATGATCAGTGAAAAACTTGAACTTGTTGGCCAATAAATAGTGTCTAAACTTCTTCACAGCATATACCATGCCTAACCCTTCTCGCTCGGTTGTGGTATAATTTCTTTCAGCTGGGTTTAGTTGTCTACTAGCATATGCTATGGGTAAATCCAAATTTCCTTCACCGGTGGGTTGTGCTAGCACACATCCTATGGCATGATTGGATGCATCCACATGGACATGGAATGGTTTATTCCAATCAGGAGTGGTCAGTATTGGTGTTGTGCACAAACGTTTCTTCAGTTCATTGAAAGAATTCTCGCATTCGTCGTTCCACTCAAAATTAGACAACAAGGCATAAAGGGGTCTAGCTATGATCGCGTACATGTGGATAAACCTACGGTAATATCCACAATGGCCCATAAAGGCTTGTACCTCTTTAACATTCCTTGGCCTTGGTAGCTCCGCTATGGCTCGTACCTTATCTTGATCTGTTGAGATTCCATTCTTAGAAACAATATGACCTAAGATTTTACCTTGACGCACCATGAACACACACTTTTCTGGGTTCAGACACACTCGATATTCTCTACACTTGTTGAAGATTTGTCTTAGCTCAGGGATGTGAAACCTTCTTTCTTGGTAATGAGCACATAAATCATCCACATACACTTCTAAGCTCTTTCGCAAGAACTCTTTGAAGACATGACACATGAGCCTTTGGAATGTTGCAGGTGCATTGGTGAGCCCAAATGGCATCACACGAAATGCAAAGATTCCCCACTCTGTAGCAAAAGCTGTTTTGTGTTGATCTTCTAGGGCAATGGCTACTTGATTGTAACCTGAAAACCCATCAAGGAAGCTATAAACTTCCTTGCCTGCAACACGCTCCAATAGGTGTTCTGTGATTGGAAGTGGATAACTATCTCTTATCGTAGCGGCATTAACTTTTGTAAGGTTAATACACACTCGCAACTTCACGTTCTTCTTGGGTACCACTACAATGGGGGACACCCATTCAGTATGCTCAATCTTATAGATGAATCCAGCTTCAATCAGCCTGTCAATTTCTTCTTTTATTTTGGCTGCATATGTATCATTATATGTGTAGGGCTTCTGTTTGGTGGGCTTGGCATCAGCGGTCATGGGGATAGTATGAGAGCAAATTCTTGGATCTACCCCTTTCAAGTCTCTATAGTGCCACGCAAACACATCCCTATATTCCCTTAATAGAGCTACAAGCTCCATTTCTTCTCTTGCACTTAGGTCATCTCCTATATATGTGCATCTCTCTTCGTTCTCTTCAATGGTCACTACAATTTTCTTAGTTTTTTCTTTGTTATCATATGATTCTCCTATGATGGCCTCTCTCTTAGGCATTCGTACCAAAATTTTGCGGTCGTCAACTTCATATTTTTTGAAGTTTTCTGGTACTTCAAACAATGATTCCTCCTCTTCTTGTTTCACTGCTTTTATTTTCTTTTTCTTTTGACTGCTCTCACTCCCATCCTTTGAATTTACCGTTTTAATACTTGTGAGAGGTTCTTCTTCTCTCTGGGTGAACACTCCTATATCTTCTAGATAGTGCTGCTCTGAGTTAAAGCAACTATCCATCACAATGGACTCTATATCCTCGTCATTCTCTTCTTCTTCTATGACATCACTAGGGTCACATTCTTCTAGCAAGGGCTGACACATGAACACTGAAATATCATAACCCTCCTCATCACAATGAGGTGTCCATTGTTCTTCATTGACAGCAATGTCCATGGTGGCTAAGATTTCAGGCCAGCCATGAGGCTCAAATTCCTCATCTGGAAAGATCATCGGCATGTAGGCTAGGTCTCTAACTGGTCTATCTCCTGGTGAAGTTCCTTCTTCTCTCGCTTTCAAGCATTTTTTCTCTTCCTCTGCGACCTTGCACATCCACAAATGAGTATCTTCATGCAGCCATGATGGATCAGGTGAACTTTCAGACTGCACAGAGATTGAATCTTCTTTTGCTTTGTGGATAGGATTCCACTGTAGGGGTGGTACATCTCTGAAGGAGTAATCCTTCAAATTGACCTTGGTGGTGACCCCTAAGTGCTGCAAGTACAATGAGTTGGTTCCCCAATCCTGTACTATTTGCAATTGTCGTAGGAAGGGTCTTCCTAGGATCATCTCATAGACATTATTTTTCTCAAAGTCACATATAGCAAATGTGTGCTCAAACTCTACACCACAAGTGGTTAGAGTTATCCCTTCTAGCAACCCTAGAGGTCTTTCAAAATGACCATCAGCCATTTGAAGCTTCATTCTAGTTGGTCTTAGTGTGGGCTTGCCCCATTGCTTCCACAAGGAGGTGGTCACAATAGCAACACCAGCACCTGAATCTATGATTGCTTTGGTTGTGTAACCTTGGTAGGTGATTGGAAGATAAGTATTACCTTCTTCACCCTCACACATGTCCCCTATTTTGTCTAGAGGTATCTCTGGTACTTTTTGCTTAGAGCCTGTTTTTGGCATATTGGACTCAAGTTCTGGAACCTAATCCTTCACATGATTCCATAGCTCAAGTTTTGCTTTGAGCAGCTCTTCTACAGTGAGGTGACACTGAACCTTAGTGTTCTTCACGACAGCAGTGTTCCTTGGAACCACTGAGTCTTCATTTCTTACCAGTATTGTGGGAGCTCTAATCTAGAGAGATTCAGATTCCCATGGACCTGGAAATTGAGGCAGTTCCTCTAAGGTATTAGATTCAAAATCTAACCTTTCATCTTCTTGTTGTTCTGCTTCATCTCCGTAAATAGATGGAATGTGTTGGGGAAATTGATCATGAAGATCATCAATCTCAGGAATAGGAGGGGAATTACCCTTCTCCTTGGCCCATTTCTCTTCTTGTATTTCCCGCAAGAACTCTTGAGAGTACTGTTGAATTGAAGGAGGTATTCCAGCATCTGTGGAATTAGGAACATAAGCTCCCATTGGTGGTGAGCTTCCTCTTTCAATAACTGGTTGAGCCTGTGGAGGTAAAGAAACTTGTGGTTTGTTTACCAATTGCTCTAATCTTTCTAGTAAGCCTTGGAAATGCAAATCCGGTTTGATAGAGTTTTTTTGATTGAACTTTTGACTAGTCTCGAGTATAGCTTGAGCTTGTTTTACCATTTTCATGCACATTTTCATCCGTTCAATCTCTAAATCTGCTCTAGGGTAACTCTTGTCTAGGTTTGCAGCTATAGGCCCTTCTTGAAGTCGAGCCTGGTAGGCCTTGAACATCATGTCCAAGCCTTCTGGGGTTGGATTTGCAAGAACAGACCCTGGTTGCGGTCTATTTACAATGGGTGGTGGGGTGGGATGAGGTGGAGTGGATGGAGTTTTGGCATGCGAGGGGCTTTGAGATGTAATGTCTTCTATTTTTGTTTTCGCTTCTTTTAAGCTTTCTTCTAGTTCCGATAACTTTTTATTCCACTTGCGATTGGCCTTCTCTCTGGTATCCTTCCATGTTCTTGTTTTCCTCTTACTAGGCTCTCCTGATTCACTCGACTCTGATTGTTTTGCTGGTTTATCCTGTTTTAAGGCTTGTGCTCTAGTGACAGCTTGTATAGGAGCCACATTGCCACTACTTGAACTTGAATCCGCCACTAAGCCTACCACATTAATGGGTGTAATCTTGGGCGCACTAGAGGGGTTTTTTGGACAATCTCTGGGGAGATGGTCTTTGCCACAATCAGGACAAAAAGCATGTATTGTGATAGCTTGTCCTTAACTCGGAGATGGTGGGTGGGGACAATCACGAAGGAAATGGTCGCCCTGACATCTAAAATATGGTCCTCTAGGAGCTTGTGGTCTTACTTGTCTCAGTTGGGGCCTAGGGTTAGCATTTGCGTACATGATATTGGAATATTCAGGCTCCCAATTTTGTTCCATAGGTTGTGTCTCATATTGATACGGGTAAATCTCACTATGTTCAGGTGACTCTGTGTAATAAGCATGTGGACTACCTTCATGGGAGTAGTCTGAACTATGAGCATGAGAGTCATTATCTGGTATCAATGGGGTTAGTGGGACCAATGCTCTATTTGGATTTTCCTCTCCCACGGCATACTTGACTAGAATCACGTTGGCAGGAGTTGGTGGTTGGTTTCCCAAGACTGGTTGTGGCCTATATTGTGCCTGATATTGCTATTGTGGTCGATAATATGGCTGTTGGTATTGGTTCTGATATCTACCTTGTTGGAAAGGTTGCTGATAAGTTTGTCTAACAGCCTGCCTATTGTAGGGACAATCTTGAGCCGTGTGGTTCGTGTATTTTCTCTCAATAGTGCAATATGGAGCATTCCTTTCTCTAATGTTTTGGTTTTGCATTGGGCATACGTTAGCCATGTGGTCCCCTTCGCAGGTATAACAACGATTCAATGAGGTGACTCTTGGTATTTGTCTATTTTGAACTCCTAGCTTCTTGGCAACTTGCTCAGCTATCTCATCTATTTCTGTGGAGATTTTCGAAGTATGACTAGTAGAACTATCAGAATCCTTATAGAGTTTGGACAATCCTAACTCCTCACCCAAGTTATCTTCTATGCCAATGCACGTCCGCACACACTCTTCTATGGATCTAGGCTCTTTCAAGTACACATATGATCTTAACTTTGTGCTCAGTAAGCCATCTAAGAACAAAGCCACTTGTTTGGCTGGTGTGGGTAACTTTGGAGTAGGGCATCTTTCTAGGTACTGTCTAAACCTTCTACCTGCTAGTCGCACTGTTTCTTGGGGTGTCTGCTTGAAGCTGTGGATCAAAGATGAAGTGTTATGCCTGATACCACTCTTGGAAAATTCTACAATGAATTCGTCTAGCAGTTGACCTATATCGCGATAGTTGCGACTACTCAGTGGTTGAAACCAAGCTAAGGCAGTGCCCTTAAGAGTCAGACCAAATGCCTCGTACTGGGTGAACAAATCCTCAACCTGTTCAGCTCTTAACACTTGTTTGAACTCGGTCACATGATCATAAGGATCTCCTAACCCGTCAAAATAATTCTTCATTGCCTTGATCACTTGAGTGGGTCTAAGGGTTCTTGGGTGCTCTCGGGGTCTAGGCAATGGAAAATCCTGTTCATCTCTTTGTTGCCTATGTGCTTGATGTCTCTCTCTTTCAGGTCTTTCATTTTCAAACCCCGACCTATTCCTGCCCACGGTGTGTGCAAAACTTACCTCAGGTTTCTCTCTAGTTCTTTCTCTCTGGGCTTCATGAGCGTGGGATGATCCTACTCCTTGGAGTCCATGGGAAACATTGGATCTTGGTGGAGGGAAAATCAATTCACTCTTCCAAGTATATGCATGTCTATCATGTTCTGTTACCAAGAAAATTTTCTCTGACGTATTATCCAGGTAGACCACTTTGCCTGGTATCTCTGGATCCTTGAACTCGTAGATGATGACTATGCCCAATTGGCTAGGTTGATCTGGCTTGAATCTCCAAAAGGCTTCCTCTGTTTCTCTATTCAAAAATAGTTCTATGCTTTTGTTGTCTTGAGGGATCCAGTCTGGAGTGATCACTCTGGTCAAAACTGACTTGCCTCTAGGAGTCTGGGGTCCTTGTCCTACATTTCCTTGTTCTAGGTCTCCTATCTCATTCTCGTGAATGATATTTCCAAACTCATCGGTCCTATCTAGTTGGTTGGTAACCACATACATGGTTCCTTCCTTATCAATGTATGAACCCTCTTCAAACTTGACCACCGGGTGTTCAAGTCCAAAGGCTTGATCTGGATTTTTGAGTTGGACCACTGATCGCCTCAGGCCATCCTCATAGATGCGAGCACCTATTCGGTTGGTCCGAATATATTCCAACTGTGTCTTATAGGGACCTTCTAGTGTTTGTAGATGGGCAGTCCCTGAGCCACCTGCAGGTTTCCCCATGCTAAAAGACATTTCTGAGTCACTTGTGTCTGAACTTAGTCCGTAAGGATGACCACTTAGTTGTTGTGCCCAAGACTTAGCTGTATGGTTGACACTAGACTAACAAGATCTAATGCTTTGTCTATCCTTGCCTAGGTGTCTACCAGATCTCAAGTTCATAAGCTTTGGCTAAGAGTCCAAAATTTCCCCTTGGTATGGTTCAAAAATCCTTTGGAGTCCCCTTGGGTTCCAGGTCCCACTTGGGTTCGAAAATCCTTTGGAGTCCCCTTGGGTTCCAGGATTCGAAACAAGCTTTCCAACGAGCTATAGAGCTCAAAAAATGGACTTTGGATGAAAAAGTTATGTCAAATCAGACTCCTGGGGGTCAAAACAGGCAAACAGGACCTTTTGGAAAGAATCACGATTTTGTGAAATCAAGAGAATCGCGATTTTGTGAACTTCAAGAGAATCGCGATTTTGAGCACAGAATCGTGTTTTTGAAAATCGCGATGTTGAGCACAGAATCGTGTTTTTGAAAATTGCGATTTTGAGCACACAGAATCGTGTTTTTGAAAATCGCGATTTTGAGCACAGAATCGTGTTTTTGAAAATCGCAATTTTGAGCACAGAATCGTGTTTTTGAAAATCGCGATTTTGTCTCAGAGAATCGTGTTTTCACAAAATCGTGTTTTAGAGAATCGTGTTCTCACAGAATCGTGTTTTTGGCTGAAAATCGTGATTTGTGAAAATCGCGATTTTGAGCACAACCACAGAATCGTGTTTTTGAAAATCGCGATTTTGAGCCTTGAGAATCGTGTTTTCACAAAATCGTGTTTTTGGCTGAAAATCGTGATTTTGAGCACAGAATCGTGTTTTTGAAAATCGCGATGTTGAGCAAAAATCGTGTTTTCACAGAATCGCCTTTTTCACAAAATCGTGTTTTCTGCTGAAAATCGTGATTGGTGAGAATCGCGATTTTGAGCACAGAATCGTGTTTTAGATAATCGCGATTTTGTCTCAGAGAATCGTGATTCACAAAATCATGTTTTTCACAAAATCTTGGTTCTCAGAATCGTGTTTTTTTTTACATGAAAATCACGATTGCCAATAGAGAATCGTGTTTCCACAAAATCGTGTTTTTTGAAAATCGTGTTCTCACAGAATCGTGTTTTTGGCTGAAAATTGTGATTTGTGAGAATCGCGATTTTGAGCACAACCACAGAATCGTGATTCTTTCAGCAAGCTTTTAGGCGGGAAACAGAAAATCGTGATTTTTCAAAAAAATTTGAATTTTCACAGAATCGCGATTTTCATCACAGAATCGCGTTTTTTGGCGGGAAATTCAATTTTCTGAGCGCCGGCAATGGCGAGCTCCGTATGAGCAGAAAATCATGAATAAAACACAGCGCTTGCTCTCCCTTGCACCTCCTAACTCCTTCCCACACAATAATGCATGAAAAATGGTATGAAAATGGTGAAAATGCACTAAAAAACAAGAAATTTCTATGAAGAAGAAGATGGAAGAAGGTGGAGATGATGATGATGATGAAGATGAAGACGAAAAAACAGAAAATGAACGGAAATGACAGTTTTTTTACCTTCGAACGTCGCAAATCTACGATCTTACCATCACAACGCTCGTCCTCGAAGCT
Organism: Ceratopteris richardii; assembly: GCA_020310875.1. NCBI lineage: Eukaryota > Viridiplantae > Streptophyta > Polypodiopsida > Polypodiales > Pteridaceae > Ceratopteris > Ceratopteris richardii. The sequence goes on along the minus strand of CM035439.1, from coordinate 110,249,819 downwards.
CTCTCCCCGGCAACGGCGCCAAAATTTGGTGTAGCTCAAGCGTAAGCACCACCTCCTTTACTTGTCAATCTGCGGAGACGTGAGGACCGGTATGAAAACCACGAGCAAGTGAAGGCACAAGTGCGTGAGTGAAAGCACACAAACATGCACACACATACACACACACACACGCACAAAGTAAGATCAAAGAGAGGAACAATGGAAAGCTTAGATTGCTGTTGGGGATTCGGGGACAAGAAGGAGTTTGAGGGTTTGTAGGAGAAAAAGGAGATGATGAAATTGGAATAACAGTGAGAACTTCTGCAAAGGAATACTCTTGGAAACCTTGAATGTTGATTATCCTTCAACGATTACAATGACTGCGCACAGTCTAATCAATGATTAAATACCACTTCAGAGAATATCAATTACTGAAGACCAATTATCTCAAGCCCTCTAGCAGCGGCCTCTCGTACACCAATCCTTCACCTGCTTCCCGCTTCCCTTGTGCACACCTTGCACTAAGCTTCCGCCAAGCTAAGGAATTGGTATCACAGCGCACACGCAATAGACCTTGGAACTCTTGGAATCCCACCCGCCTTCTCTGCACACCTTCCTCTTGACCCCTCTTGCACTCGTGAATGCCGTCGCACACTGGAGACTCTTCTTGCTTCCTCTCTTGCTTCCTCTGAAGCTCTCTCTTGCTCCTAGCTCTCAATGTCCAAGAATAGCCTTTGTCCTTCTTTTTGTTGAGAGTCCGCCGGTTCGCGCACTCTAACTGCAATACAATCTTGGTGTCCTTTCAATGTCCCAAGATTGTCTTTTTGAACTCGTCCTCAACGATTCGCTACTTTGTCCTGTAGTGACTTTAGAACAAGAGTGACTTTTAAAATAAAATTTTGATTGGGCGGCCTATTTCCACCTTTGCGTACGCGGCCTTCCACCTTCACCTTTCCTTTTAATTCTTTACTTTTGCACCTTAAGATTTTAAATTCATCTTTTGAACCTTAAGAGGAAAAATACTTTGCACCTTTAGTTTCAACCGGTTAGGGCTCTACAGATGCCCACCACCTAAAGATCTCTCCGTCCCGGAGAGACAACAGCGATACCAACTGAGAAATTGCAAAGACACAGAGAGGAAAACAAGGAAACCGGAGGCAAGAAAAAAGGTAAAGGGTGTGTAGATTATTGAGTTAAGAAAAAATATAATGCACCCTACAAGAATTATTGAGAAATCAAAAGGATGAGTGAATTATTGACAAAGCGATAATGGAATCTAAGAGCAAATATTATGACTGTGGAAGAGCAATTTATTGTGGAGGTTGATTGAGATTGTCAGCTGAGGTTGAAGGAGAAGGGGGCAAAGGAGCAGAAGCTTGTTCGATCGTAAGCTGTAGCGAACTAAGGCATTGCCTAAGATGATCCCTTTCCCGGCGGATACGTCGGCATGCAGCATTAGCACAAAGCCCTAAGTTGGAGCGATTCTGAAGATCTTCTAAGGCTTTCATCGCAGAGTCGGCCATATCGCGATAATGATCTCTCTCTTCTTTGAGCAATCGCGCCGTTTCGTTGAGGGAGTGCCATTGATAGGATGCCATGCGATTGATGTTTTCTATTGTTGAGATATACTGTTGATGAACCGAAGCTGCTGCGGAAACCGAATCCAAGGAAATCTGAGAGGCCTGAGCATTGCCGATAGCGACTACACTCGCGTCCTGGAGTAATTGCAAAAATGAAGGGGTTGATGGTAGGTCAAAATGCGGAGTGGGAGTGGCCGTTGGAGCAGGAGGGGGAGGGGAAGGGGGAATATTCTGCGGAGGAGGAGGAAGGGTTGGAGTGGAAGATGGAGTGGGAAGTGAAGGATTGGGGGAAGGGAGCGGTCGACTAACAGGGATGTTACTGATAGAGGGGGAGGTGTAATCCGGGTGAATTGGTGGCATACAGGTGGGGTTTTGAGGGTTGAGCTGTGTTTGAATGAGTGGCGTGAAAGCTGAAGAGAGGGGAGGTCTAGGGATAATGGGGGGGGGGTAGGCATGGATGGAGAAGTGGTAGATTCAGGAGGGAAAGGGGAAGAAGATTGGGTAGTGAAGGAAGGGACGTGAGGGGGGGTAGTCATGAACGGAGGGATGGTAGAGGCAGGAGGGATAGGGGAAGAAGATTGGGCAGGGAATGAGGTTACATCAGGGGGATTAGTCATGAATGGAGAGTTGGTGGATGCCGGAGGGATAGGTGAAGAAGATTGGGGAGGGAAGGAGGTTACATCAGGGGGATTAGCCATGAATGGAGAGGTGGTAGATGCAGGAGGGATAGGTGAAGAAGATTGGGGAGGGATGGAGGTTACATCAGGGGGGTTAGTTATGAATGGAGAGGTGGTAGATGCAGGAGGGATAGGTGAAGAAGATTGGGGAGGGAAGGAAGTTACATCAGGGGGCGCGGATGCGGGTGTCGATGCTGAAGGTGAGTCAATTGAGATTAGAGGGGGGGAGGGAGATGGAGCAATGGAAGGTCCAGGGTGGGTAGGGAGATAAGCAACATTGTGGGCCGAGTGTGCAGGAATATGATAGAGCCAAGCTAAGAAGGGTGCAGAATAGATGGAAAATGCATGAGAGCCTCTAGAGATAGCCTCGCGGAGTCGACGGGAGCGCAAAGTCAAGGAACTATAATTGAGGGTTGCGTAAGGGTAAGGACGGCTATGGAGAAAGCAGTAAAGCGGATCGGCGATACGAATATCTGACCAGGGAAGCGAAGAAGTTTGACTGCGTAGTAAGAAGAAAAAGATGAACGCATTGAGAAGGGTGGTCATGCGGAGCGAAAACCTAGCATTACTTTGAAAGTGTGTGGTACAAAAGGCAATAGTAGCCGAGGCGGACAGTCTAGAGTATAGGAAAGGGGGAGCACGAAAATGTATTAAGGGGGACCCAATACTTGCGGCAATGTCTGGGATGAAGAGAGTGCCGGTTCTAAAATGAGGGAAGAGGCGGATAGCTTCATAAACCTGGGTAAAATTGGCGGGGTTATTGAAGAAAACATTAGCCAAGCCCCACAAGCCCGCCTGCTGAAGATCCTCAATGGAAAACATTTGACGAAGGGCAATGGTAGGTAGGGATAGATGCATTCGGATTTGCAGGTTTAAGTCCGGTGGGAGAAACAGGCGCATATAATCCCCGGTTGGTGAAGATGGGTGGGATGAATGAGACATAGATTGGGAAGGAGAAGGAGGGTGCGGGAGGGGAGGTGGGGAATAAAGGTCGGTGGAATCAGAGTGTATGGAATAAATGGGAAGATCAAGGGCCGGAGGCGGTGTTGGATTAGCTTGAACAGATTGTGTTGCCGATGAGGGAGGAGGAGGATTGGGATTGTCAGAGGGAACCGCGGAGGTGAGAGAGGATGGATTGTGAAGGTTTGGAGGCAGCTGGGATGGAGTATCGGAAGGCGCACCCGGAGCGGGGGGTTCAGCCATGGAGGTAGTTGGCGGTGGGGTAGTCGGTGGTGGAGGGGGTGGGAGGGGTTTGAGGCGGAGCGAGAGTGGTGGAGGGGGTTGGGGGAGGGGGCGCCGAGGGGAGGTTGGGGAAGGAGGGTTGAGGGGGTTGGAGGGGGGGGAGGGGGGGTAGGATGCGGGGTGCAGAGGGGAGGGTGGGGAAGATGAGTGAGGGGGTTGAAGGGGTGGTGATTAGAGGGGCGCCGAGGGGGCAGATGGGAGGATGTCGGTAGTCCGAGGGGGGGGGCGCGCGGGGTCGAGGGGGGGGATGGGGAGGGGTGTTGAGTGGGATTGAGGGTGAGGGGGGGGGTGGCGGTAGTCTGAGGGGGGGGGGGGCGCTCGGGTCGAGGGGAGGGATGGGGAGGGTTGTTGAGGGGGATTGAGGGTGAGGGGGGGTGGCGGTAGTCTGAGGGGGGGGGGGGGCGCGCGGGGTTGAGGGGAGGGATGGGGAGGGGAGTTGAGGGGGATTGAGGGTGAGGAGGGGTGGTGGTACGCGGAGGGGGGGGGGGGCGCGCGGGGTTGAGGGGAGGGATGGGGAGGGGTGTTGAGGGGGATTGAGGGTGAGGAGGGGTGGTGGTAGGCGGAGGGGGGGGGGGGGGGGCGCGCGGGGGATCGAGGGGGAGGGAGGGGAGGGGAGTTGAGGGGGATTGAGGGTGAGGAGGGGTGGTGGTAGGCGGAGGGGGGGGGGGGGCGCGCGGGGTTGAGGGGAGGGATGGGGAGGGTTGTTGAGGGGGATTGAGGGTGAGGAGGGGTGGTGGTAGGCGGAGGGGGGGGGGGGGGCGCGCGGGGGATCGAGGGGGAGGGAGGGGGCGGTGGTGGACGGGGTTGAGATGTGGGAGGAGGGGGGGGTGGGGAGGCCTGCGGGGGATGGAGGGGTGGAGGGGTGGCGGTAGTCCGAGGGGTGAGGGGGTGGTGGTTTGAGGGGCGCCGAGGGGGGCAGATGGGAGGAGAGGGGGTGGTGGTTTGGGGGGCACCGAGGGGGCAGATGGGAGGAGAGGGGCTGGAGTGTGGTAGGAAGAGGGGGGGGGGGGGGCGCGCGGGGGATCGAGGGGGAGGGAGGGGGAGGTGGTGTACGGGGTTGAGATGCGGGAGGATGGGGGGGTGGGTTGGCCTGCGGGGGATGGAGGGGTGGAGGGGTGGCGGTAGTCCGAGGGGTGAGGGGTGGTGGTTTGAGGGGCGCGGAGGGGGCAGATGGGAGGAGAGGGGGTGGAGTGTGGTAGGAAGAGGGGGGGGGGGGGCGCGCGGGGGATCGAGGGGGAGGGAGGGGGCGGTGGTGTACGGGGTTGAGATGTGGGAGGATGGGGGGTGGGTTGGCCTGCGGGGGATGGAGGGGTGGAGGGGTGGCGGTAGTCCGAGGGGTGAGGGGTGGTGGTTTGAGGGGCGCCGAGGGGGCAGATGGGAGGAGAGGGGGTGGAGTGTGGTAGGAAGAGGGGGGGGGGGCGCGGGGGATCGAGGGGGAGGGAGGGGGCGGTGGTGTACGGGGTTGAGATGTAGGAGGATGGGGGGTGGGTTGGCCTGCGGGGGATGGAGGGGTGGAGGGGTGGCGGTAGTCCGAGGGGTGAGGGGGTGGTGGTTTGAGGGGCGCCGAGGGGGGCAGATGGGAGGAGAGGGGGTGGTGGTTTGAGGGGCGCCGAGGGGGGCAGATGGAAGGATAGGGGGTGGTGGTTTGAGGGGCGCCGAGGGGGGCAGATGGGAGGAGAGGGGGTGGAGTGTGGTAGGAAGAGGGGGGGGGCGCGCGGGGGATCGAGGGGGAGGGAGGGGGCGGTGGTGTACGGGGTTGAGATGTGGGAGGAGGGGGGGGGTGGGGAGGCCTGCGGGGGATGGAGGGGTGGAGGGGTGGCGGTAGTCCGAGGGGTGAGGGGGTGGTGGTTTGAGGGGCGCCGAGGGGGGCAGATGGGAGGAGAGGGGGTGGTGGTTTGGGGGGCGCCGAGGGGGCAGATGGGAGGAGAGGGGGTGGAGTGTGGTAGGAAGAGGGGGGGGGGGGGGGCACGCGGGGGATCGAGGGGGAGGGAGGGGGCGGTGGTGTACGGGGTTGAGATGTGGGAGGATGGGGGGTGGGTTGGCCTGCGGGGGATGGAGGGGTGGAGGGGTGGCGGTAGTCCGAGGGGTGAGGGGGTGGTGGTTTGAGGGGCGCCGAGGGGGGCAGATGGGAGGAGAGGGGGTGGTGGTTTGAGGGGCGCCGAGGGGGGCAGATGGGAGGAGAGGGGGTGGAGTGTGGTAGGAAGAGGGGGGGGGGGGGGCGCGCGGGGGATCGAGGGGGAGGGAGGGGCAGTGGTGTACGGGGTTGAGATGCGGGAGGATGGGGGGTGGGTTGGCCTGCAGGGGATGGAGGGGTGGAGGGGTGGCGGTAGTCCGAGGGGTGAGGGGGTGGTGGTTTGAGGGGCGCCGAGGGGGGCAGATGGGAGGAGAGGGGGTGGTGGTTTGGGGGGCGCCGAGGGGGCAGATGGGAGGAGAGGGGGTGGAGTGTGGTAGGAAGAGGGGGGGGGCCCGCGGGGGATCGAGGGGGAGGGAGGGGGCGGTGGTGTACGGGGTTGAGATGCGGGAGGATGGGGGGGTGGGTTGGCCTGCGGGGGATGGAGGGGTGGAGGGGTGGCGGTAGTCCGAGGGGTGAGGGGTGGTGGTTTGAGGGGCGCCGAGGGGGCAGATGGGAGGAGAGGGGGTGGAGTGTGGTAGGAAGAGGGGGGGGGGCGCGCGGGGGATCGAGGGGGAGGGAGGGGGCGGTGGTGTACGGGGTTGAGATGTGGGAGGATGGGGGGTGGGTTGGCCTGCGGGGGATGGAGGGGTAGAGGGGTGGCGATAGTCCGAGGGGTGAGGGGTGGTGGTTTGAGGGGCGCCGAGGGGGCAGATGGGAGGAGAGGGGGTGGAGTGTGGTAGGAAGAGGGGGGGGGGGGCGCGCGGGGGATCGAGGGGGAGGGAGGGGGCGGTGGTGTACGGGGTTGAGATGTGGGAGGATGGGGGGTGGGTTGGCCTGCGGGGGATGGAGGGGTGGAGGGGTGGCGGTAGTCCGAGGGGTGAGGGGGTGGTGGTTTGAGGGGCGCCGAGGGGGGCAGATGGGAGGAGAGGGGGTGGTGGTTTGGGGGGCGCCGAGGGGGCAGATGGGAGGAGAGGGGGTGGAGTGTGGTAGGAAGAGGGGGGGGGGGGGGCGCGCGGGGGATCGAGGGGGAGGGAGGGGGCCGTGGTGTACGGGGTTGAGATGCGGGAGGATGGGGGGGTGGGTTGGCCTGCGAGGGATGGAGGGGTGGAGGGGTGGCGGTAGTCCGAGGGGTGAGGGGTGGTGGTTTGAGGGGCGCCGAGGGGGCAGATGGGAGGAGAGGGGGTGGAGTGTGGTAGGAAGAGGGGGGGGGGGGGGGGGCGCGGGGGATCGAGGGGGAGGGAGGGGGCGGTGGTGTACGGGGTTGAGATGTGGGAGGATGGGGGGTGGGTTGGCCTGCGGGGGATGGAGGGGTGGAGGGGTGGCGGTAGTCCGAGGGGTGAGGGGTGGTGGTTTGAGGGGCGCCGAGGGGGCAGATGGGAGGAGAGGGGGTGGAGTGTGGTAGGAAGAGGGGGGGGGGCGCGGGGGATCGAGGGGGAGGGAGGGGGCGGTGGTGTACGGGGTTGAGATGTGGGAGGATGGGGGGTGGGTTGGCCTGCGGGGGATGGAGGGGTGGAGGGGTGGCGGTAGTCCGAGGGGTGAGGGGGTGGTGGTTTGAGGGGCGCCGAGGGGGGCAGATGGGAGGAGAGGGGGTGGTGGTTTGAGGGGCGCCGAGGGGGGCAGATGGGAGGATAGGGGGTGGTGGTTTGAGGGGCGCCGAGGGGGGCAGATGGGAGGAGAGGGGGTGGAGTGTGGTAGGAAGAGGGGGGGGGGGGCGCGCGGGGGATCGAGGGGGAGGGAGGGGGCGGTGGTGTACGGGGTTGAGATGTGGGAGGAGGGGGGGGGTGGGGAGGCCTGCGGGGGATGGAGGGGTGGAGGGGTGGCGGTAGTCCGAGGGGTGAGGGGGTGGTGGTTTGAGGGGCGCCGAGGGGGGCAGATGGGAGGAGAGGGGGTGGTGGTTTGGGGGGCGCCGAGGGGGCAGATGGGAGGAGAGGGGGTGGAGTGTGGTAGGAAGAGGGGGGGGGGGGCGCGCGGGGGATCGATGGGGAGGGAGGGGGCGGTGGTGTACGGGGTTGAGATGTGGGAGGATGGGGGGTGGGTTGGCCTGCGGGGGATGGAGGGGTGGAGGGGTGGCGGTAGTCCGAGGGGTGAGGGGGTGGTGGTTTGAGGGGCGCCGAGGGGGGCAGATGGGAGGAGAGGGGGTGGAGTGTGGTAGGAAGAGGGGGGGGGGGGCACGCGGGGGATCGAGGGGGAGGGAGGGGCGGTGGTGTACGGGGTTGAGATGCGGGAGGATGGGGGGTGGGTTGGCCTGCGGGGGATGGAGGGGTGGAGGGGTGGCGGTAGTCCGAGGGGTGAGGGGGTGGTGGTTTGAGGGGCGCCGAGGGGGGCAGATGGGAGGAGAGGGGGTGGTGGTTTGAGGGGCGCCGAGGGGGGCAGATGGGAGGAGAGGAGGTGGAGTGTGGTAGGAAGAGGGGGGGGGGGGGGGCGCGCGGGGGATCGAGGGGGAGGGAGGGGGCGGTGGTGTACGGGGTTGAGATGCGGGAGGATGGGGGGTGGGTTGGCCTGCGGGGGATGGAGGGGTGGAGGGGTGGCGGTAGTCCGAGGGGTGAGGGGGTGGTGGTTTGTTGAAAAAAGGGGGAGGAGGAGGGAGGGAGGTGGTATGGAGGAGTCGATGGGGTGGAGAGGGGTGTGAGATGATCTTCTTCTTTCCTCCCTAGCACAACTTGGCCTGTGTACTGACGGAATTCTGATGATGTTGAAGCAAGTATGAAAAAAAGAGGCCATATTATATAGCTAGTTGAATGAGGGAGCACCTCTCAAGAAGGAGCGGTCTAGCATAAAAGGGTGTTCAAAAGAGGGGAAGAGCCAAACTTCAATCTCATTCACTCATGTATGAAACAAAGCAATGGGACATATTTAAAGAAGCTGAACAGAATTACGAGCCATGAAAAAAAATCGCCTAATTTATTGAACACGGAAAATTACTAGATTTTTATTTATGAAATGAGCATAAAATGAATTGGCGCCCAAAAAAGAGAAAATGCGTGAGCAATTTTTTTTTTCCTTTGTTGTTTATTTTTAATTATTAGGACAGACGGAATATTATATATACCTATAAAGAAGTCCAAAACTCTTAGGAACAAAAGAATGAAAATGTAATTTTATGACTTTTGGTGGTAACCCTTGAGTCTGGAGATGTTTACCAAGGGTAGGGTGTTGCCATCGAGTGTTTCCAATTGCACTGCACCCCACTGCAGCATCTTCGTAATGCGAAAAGGGCCTTCCCAGTGAGGGATCCATTTCCCTTTGTTTTGATTAGCAAATTGTGGCCTGTGTAAGAGTGCTAAATGACCGGGCTTCAATTTGTTTTGCCATAAACTTTTGTCATGGTTCTCCTTCTTCTTTATTTGAATATCCTCTAACTGTTTGGAGGCTAAAATTCTTGATTCTTCCAGTTTATGCAAAGCAGTCAGTCGTGCTGGAACTTCCATCCCATTTTTCTCTATTCTTTCCGTTCTTATAGAGCCTCTGATGAATTCGAATGGTTCAATAGGAACCAAGCCATAAACTAATTGAAAGGGAGAATACCCAGTCTCTTTATAGGCCAGTCTGTATGCCCATAATGTACCCAGATATGCCTGTCCCCAAGAGGTCGGCTGTAACATGCATTCTTTTCGTAACATTGAAATTAATACTTTGTTCGTTGACTCGGCTTGTCCATTAGCTCGTGGGTAGTATGCACAAGAAGTCCTGTGTAAAATGCGATACCTGTTGGAAATTTCCTGCAGTACTTTGTTAACAAAATGAGTACCCTGATCGGTACAGATTTCAAGCGGGCATCCAAATCTGCAAATGATGTTACAATACAAAAAGTCAGCCACTGTTTGTGCAGAGCAGTCCGTTGATGCAATAGCTTCAGCCCATTTTGTTGCGTAGTCCGTGGCTATTAGTAAGTACTTTTCCCTTTTTGGAAGTGCCGCAGGGTATATAGGCCCAACAAAGTCTAATCCCCACTTCTCAAAGGGCTGCCAAGAAGTGGAAACTACCAAAGGGTAATGTCTTTGCTTGGTGGGTTTAGGTCCACACCTCTGGCACACATCACATGTTTTTCTCCAATCATCTGCATCCCTAAAGAGTGTAGGCCACCATAGACCAGCATCTAGTATTCTCTGGCTCATGATATGCCCTGGAAGGTGCCCACCACCTGTTCCTTCATGTGCAAATTGCAGTATTTCCCTCACTTCATCTTCCTCTAAACATTTCCTAATCCTGTCATCCTTGCCCTGTCTGTAGAGTTTACCCTCAATGAAAGTATATGGTCTACTCTTGATAAGCAGTCTCTTCCTAAGTACAGCATTAGCACTTTCTGGATACAATCCAGTATTAATGAACTGTTTGATATCATCATACCATCCTTTAGCTTGTATAGTAAACAAGTGTGCATCAGGGAAATCATCATTGATACCACTGGTTTGATCCCTCCTATTTATTCTGGACAAGTGATCCGCCATCACATTCTCTCTTCCTGGCTTATGGATTACCGAGAAATCGAACTCTTGAAATAACAGTAACCACCTCCATATTCTACCAGTAGCATGTGGTTTGTTGAGTAAGTACTTGAGAGGTTGGTGATCTGATATAATAATAAATTTTACCCCCAATAAGTAATGGCGGAATTTTTGAAATGCAAAGACCATTGCTAGTGCTTCCCTTTCGGTAGTACTGTAATTCCTTTCAGCCTTGGTCAAGATTCTACTGGCATATTGAATTGGCCTGTCCATATTAAATTCTTCACTGGGTTGAGTCAGAACTGCTCCCACTGCATATGCACTGGCATCGACATGTATATGAAAGATTTTTGACCACTCCGGGGTGACCAAGATAGGAGCACACACTAACCGTGACCTTAATGTCTGATATGCTTTTTCCTCCTCTTCTTCCCATTTGAAAGGTACTTCTTTACCTGTGAGTCTAGTCAGAGGTCTAGCTATCTCTGCATACATTTTTATAAACCTTCTATGATAACCGGTATGCCCCAAAAAACTCTGGATCTCTTTAGGAGTTTTAGGTTTAGGTAACTTTAATATAGAGAGAATTTTGTCAGGATCTGGGGCCATACCTTTAGCGGATACCACATGTCCTAAAAGGGTTCCTTCTGTCACAAGGAAATGACATTTATTTGGATTGAGCTTTAACTTAGTTTCTCTGCATCTTTGGAAAATATTCTGCAGCTGCCTCAGATGCTGGTCCAAACAATCTAGATGAGTTTCCTTGTGAGATCCTGAAAATGAAGAGAAATCATCCATGAAGATTCTAAGTGATTCCAGCAATAAGGGGCCAAAAATGAGATTGACCGTTCTATTAAATGTGGCTGGAGCATTTCTGAGCCCAAATGGCATTTTTACATACACATACGTTCCCCACGGTGTGATAAAAGCAGTCTTTTCACGATCCTCTGGGTGTATTGATATTTGATTATAGCCACTGAAGCCATCCATAAAACTATATAGTGCATGCCCCGCCACTTCTTCAATGACCTGTTCTGCAAAAGGCATAGGGAACCCGTCTGGAATGGTCACCTTGTTGAGGGCTCTAAAGTCCACACAAATTCTGATTTTATTAGTATTCTTCTTTGGTACTATAACCATAGGCGAGAGCCACTCTGAGTGTTCCACAGGAATGATGATTCCTGCATCTTCCATCTTTTGGATTTCCACATAGACAGCTTCGGCATACTTTGGATTAAGTCTATAACTCCTTCCTCTGATGGGTCTGGCTCCCTCAACCAGAGGAATTCTGTGCTCTCCATAAGACGCAGGCACTCCTTCTAAGTCTTTATAATGCCAGGCAAAAACATCTGTATACTGGGTCAAGAATGATTTTACCTTTTCCAGGAGCTGTGGGTGGCTCCACAACCAAGTGGCCACTAGAACTGGTTGATTATTGTTTTGGGTGCATAAATGTACTTCTTGGACCGGATTTCTTGTTACCATATTATCTTCTTGTGCATCTGCTTCCTTGTCTTCTTCTACTAGCTTTTCGTGCATTGCTTCATAAGCAGGTGTATTTTGAACTTCGATGTTTTCCTCCTTGTCCTGCATCCATCCTGCAGGGATTTCTTGAATTGGGAAAGAACATTCAACCTCAGAATTTTTTACCTTGCTTTTAGCTTTGGAAACTTCGTTATCTGATGTTGACACATCCTCCTCCAATTTGTATTTGAGGGGTATCTTCCTGCCCCTTCTGTGGTCAGTGATGGGCTCTCCCAATCCATCAACCTGGACCTTTCCTTTGTCTTCATCATAGCCTCCAATTGTACCAGGATTATCAAGAAAAATTCCAAAACAAGAAGAAGAGTTGTCGGCATGAAGCCAACTTAAAATATCCTCTTCTTCCTCAAAATCTATTTGGGGTTGATCCTCCGCTTCTGTTTCCATGCAAATGCTCACTGTTTGCATCATACTAGTGTTTCCTTGATTGTCTGGGCCTTCTTCTAAATGAATTTGTGTCAGCTCCTGCCCTTTCTTTTGTACCCACATGGTGTCCTTACCCCAATCATGAATGACACTGGCATGCCTAAGCCAAGGTCTTCCAATTAAGAGAGGAAATCCTCCTTCAACCTGGGGCAATCTTAAAACCACAAAATCCAGGATAAATAGATTACCTTGCACTTTAAGTGGAACTTTTGGGATTACCCCCAAGGGCCTTACTTTGCTCTGATCTGCCAAAGTAACCGTGAAATTTGCAGGTCTTGAAGGGTGGAGTCCAATCCTTTTCATGGTATGTTCAGGCATCAAATTAATGCCAGAACCACCATCTACAATAACACCTTGAAATTCATGGCCCTTGATTGATATTGTAAGCCGAGGGCTTTTATAATCTGTAAGGGGTGCTTCCCCCGTAATTATCCCTTGATGTACGATAGCAGTCTTAGCCACTAAGCTTGTCGTAGAAGCCTCATCAATTATCTGCAATAATTTTGACCTGAATTTCCCATCCATCTTTATTAAATCAAAAATACTAACCTCCTTCTTAATTGACTTGAGTAGTTTTGAAGCCTCTGACTCTTTAAGAAAGTGAGCTTCATTTGCTTTGCCAAACTCTTCTTGAGCCCTCTTGAAGGCATGCCCAATGGCATCGCTGGTGCCTGTGAGACATTCATTGTGGTTTGTGTCTGCACTTGTAGCATCTTTGTCTTCAATTGCAACTCTGTCTTTGTTCAATTCCTTAATTATCAATTCTTGATTTTCTACCACTTTTGTCGTTCCCTTGCTTCTTGTCTGTACTGCAAAAGATTCGAGTTCTTCTAATTGTACCACTCTAGTGGATGGTGAGGGTTCATTCACCTGAGGTAATATCTCCTCCTTGAATACAGAGATCATTTGGAGATGGGGTCCGGAAGTAGAGGCTTGATTCTTAGGACAACAGTTTGTATAGTGATCTCTGGCCTCTGGACAATTCCTGCAAGGAGGTGCATTTTCCGGAAGGGTGCACCTAGATTGGTAGTGCCCACATTCTCCACATCTGAAGCAAATAATTGGCCTTCTAGGCCCATTTGCAAGGTTAGTTCTCAGTCTAGGATTATAGTTATTACCTTGGTTTGTTGCTGCTGCCATTACATTTGCTGGTGGCAAGAGCCCGCCTTGTGTCCAGTATGTCGTTGTCGGCATTCCCCTTGATTGGCATTCATGGGCCTCATGCCCAATCTTCCTGCATAATTGACAAGTCACATTTAGCAAAGGACATTCACTCACTATGTGTCCTTGCTTGCTGCACATGGAGCACCATAGTCCGTTCTTAATGCCGCCTCCTTTTAGTTCTTGCAACTCCTGCCTCAGCTGAGCTAGTTCCTCTGCTTGGGCATCCTCTTCCTTTTGGAGTTTGAGGGCTTCAATCTCTCTTCTCAGTTGAGCTACAGTAGTCTCCTCCTCTGTATAGGGCTTATTCCTCTTCAAGCCTTCCAGTTCCCTTCTTAACTGGCTCACTGGGTCCTCCAGTTCTGAACCATATGATGGTTGGGAAGAAGTTGCACCATACTGATGCCTTATCTGTTCCAAGCGGGTGGCCGTATTGACGAATTCCTCAACAGAGGCAGTGGGTAGCACTAACTCTTTTATTTTGCATTGGGTGACCACAGGTAAGGGTTTGGCTAACCACTTCTTGACAAAGAAGTCGTGTGGTGGATCCGGTAGTTTAGCCATTAATGCTTTGGCCCTGGTCACGAATTCGGGGAACTTCTCTCCTGGACCCAACTTTAAGTTTTCCAATTCTTCTATAATGATCTCAGCCGTGTTGCCATGCTGAAATTGATTCTTAAAGGCCTCTTTCATCAAATCCCAAGAGGTAAAGTGATTTTCAGCAAACTGGCTAAACCACTTGTCTGCCAGACCTTCCAATGTGGCGGGGAAGAGTATCAAGAAAGCATCTTCCCTACCCATTAGCCCCCTAGTCTTACATAATGCAAGAAATCGTCGAATGTGCTCATCTGGGTCCTCCTGGGCTAAACCCCTGAAGGAGGGAAATTTTATGTTTAATCTGGAGAGCAAGATTTCTAGGTCCACCTGTCCTGCCATGCTTCCTACCGATGAAGTCGATGAAAGTGGACTCGATGATCTTCTGTTCGTCTTTCTTCTTGTCTGCTTGCACTTGATTCTCAAGGTTTGTGACCGGGTCGCGGTCATGAGCTATTCATAGTCCACTTAAAATGAGACACTTGATAAAAGTATGTACCTTCTGGCCCACTGGAGTAATGTTGTCGACACTGGAATATTGTCCTCCAATGGCAATATATAATCTCCTATGCTCAAAGCTCCTTGGAAGTCCCACCGGGCATGCCAAATTTGTTGGGGATTCGGGGACAAGAAGGAGTTTGAGGGTTTGTAGGAGAAAAAGGAGATGATGAAATTGGAATAACAGTGAGAACTTCTGCAAAGGAATACTCTTGGAAACCTTGAATATTGATTATCCTTCAACGATTACAATGACTGCGCACAATCTAATCAATGATTAAATACCACTTCAGAGAATATCAATTACTGAAGACCAATTATCTCAAGCCCTCTAGCAGCGGCCTCTCGTACACCAATCCTTCACCTGCTTCCCGCTTCCCTTGTGCACACCTTGCACTAAGCTTCCGCCAACCTAAGGAATTGGTATCACAGCGCACACGCAATAGACCTTGGAACTCTTGGAATCCCACCCGCCTTCTCTGCACACCTTCCTCTTGACCCCTCTTGCACTCGTGAATGCCGTCGCACACTGGAGACTCTTCTTGCTTCCTCTCTTGCTTCCTCTGAAGCTCTCTCTTGCTCCTAGCTCTCAATGTCCAAGAATAGCCTTTGTCCTTCTTTTTGTTGAGAGTCCGCCGGTTCGCGCACTCTAACTGCAATACAATCTTGGTGTCCTTTCAATGTCCCAAGATTGTCTTTTTGAACTCGTCCTCAACGATTCGCTACTTTGTCCTGTAGTGACTTTAGAACAAGAGTGACTTTTAAAATAAAATTTTGATTGGGCGGCCTATTTCCACCTTTGCGTACGCGGCCTTCCACCTTCACCTTTCCTTTTAATTCTTTACTTTTGCACCTTAAGATTTTAAATTCATCTTTTGAACCTTAAGAGGAAAAATACTTTGCACCTTTAGTTTCAACCGGTTAGGGCTCTACAATTGCAAAAGAGTTCTCTTACAAAAGCTCTATTCTCTAAGCAGCTAACCTCAAAAATGAGCTCTCTAGCTCTTTTTATAGTCTTTTGACTAGTTTTGGCACTGTCCAGACCTAGTGTCCGGCCTAGTTAAAAATTAGGTTCCAGGGCTTATTTGAGGGCTCAAACGAAGTCTAAAAATTATGAAAATTGGTATGATGGTACTTCTAATACTCCTCAAGCTCGAGGACTCCTCGGCTTGAAGAAAATGGAGTTATAAAAATAGATAATGGTATTTATAATGGTTTTTAGTGATGAAAATCATTATTTTTGTAGGGGATTCTTCTGAAAATTTGACATACACTTCTTGGAGCTCCCTACTTGCTCCCTTTCGTTGTGTGTCCACCTTTTGATGTGCTTCCATGCTTTTTCCTTGACTTTGAGCTTCAATTTATATGTATATGTATATGTATATGTATATGTATATGTATGTGTATGTGTATGTGTATGTGTATGTGTATGTGTATGTGTATGTGTATGTGTATGTGTATGTGTATGTGTATGTGTATGTGTATGTGTATGTGTATGTGTATGTGTATGTGTATGTGTATGTGTATGTGTATGTGTATGTGTATGTGTATGTGTATGTGTATGTGTATGTGTATGTGTATGTGTATGTGTATGTGTATGTGTATGTGTATGTGTTTGTGTATGTGTATGTGTATGTGTATGTGTATGTGTATGTGTATGTGTATGTGTATGTGTATGTGTATGTGTATGTGTATGTGTATGTGTATGTGTATGTGTATGTGTATGTGTATGTGTATGTGTATGTGTATGTGTATGTGTATGTGTATGTGTATGTGTATGTGTATGTGTATGTGTATGTGTATGTGTATGTGTATGTGTATGTGTATGTGTATGTGTATGTGTATGTGTATGTGTATGTGTATGTGTATGTGTATGTGTATGTGTATGTGTATGTGTATGTGTATGTGTATGTGTATGTGTATGTGTATGTGTATGTGTATGTGTATGTGTATGTGTATGTGTATGTGTATGTGTATGTGTATGTGTATGTGTATGTGTATGTGTATGTGTATGTGTATGTGTATGTGTATGTGTATGTGTATGTGTATGTGTATGTGTATGTGTATGTGTATGTGTATGTGTATGTGTATGTGTATGTGTATGTGTATGTGTATGTGTATGTGTATGTGTATGTGTATGTGTATGTGTATGTGTATGTGTATGTGTATGTGTATGTGTATGTGTATGTGTATGTGTATGTGTATGTGTATGTGTATGTGTATGTGTATGTGTATGTGTATGTGTATGTGTATGTGGATGTGTATGTGTATGTGGATGTGTATGTGTATGTGTATGTGTATGTGTATGTGTATGTGTATGTGTATGTGTATGTGTATGTGTATGTGTATGTGTATGTGTATGTGTATGTGTATGTGTATGTGTATGTGTATGTGTATGTGTATGTGTATGTGTATGTGTATGTGTATGTGTATGTGTATGTGTATGTGTATGTGTATGTGTATGTGTATGTGTATGTGTATGTGTATGTGTATGTGTATGTGTATGTGTATGTGCATGCGTATGCGTATGTGTATGTGTATGTGTGTGTGTATGTGTATGTGTATGTGTATGTGTATGTGTATGTGTATGTGTATGTGTATGTGTATGTGTATGTGTATATGTATATGTATATGTATATGTATATGTATATTGTTAAAAGTCAAGCTTCAAGCTACAAATTCGTGGGGAATCTTTTATGGACATGTGGAGCAATCAAAGGAAGCCAAAAGCGACGAGATTCCATCAAGAAAAGTCACTCAACCACTCCCCAAGTCATCTCAACTAATTCCTCCAAGTTAGGAGGTTGATTGGAAAGGTAGTTCCTAGATTTTAGGGGCACACTTCTCACTATAAAAGGAGCATGTATCCCGACTTCTTTTGGGCCATCTTCTTGGAGTTTTAGCTCATGTAAAGTGAGCACTAAGTGCTGGAGTTGTGATAAGCAAGCCCTTTGCTTAAGCTAGCCCCTTGCTTGCTTGTTTGTTTTCTTTTAGTAGGCATATCTATGTGTGTGCACAGGCAGTGTTGCAACTCTCTACCCCTGAGTTGTTAGCATTGGTTCTCCCTCATATTGTATCCATTGGATGTAATTCTTGTCCCATCGGATAGCTATTAGAGTCTATTTTATGCTCACAAATGCTTTGGAGCATTCTCTGAGTAATCTGGGAGCAACATTCATTGTAGTGAATTTGTGTGATTGATATCTCTCTCTGTGTGTAGGCTCTATTGGAAATATTTTGCTCTCTGTTGTAAGGGCTGGTTCTCCTTCTCTATTTATCCATTTGCTATGATTTTGGTGTCATTGGGTAGCTATTAGAGTGCTCTAAAGTTGACCCAAGTTTGAGATTCATTGTGTGTATAATCGCTAAGAAAAACGTGCTGTAGTGAAGTGAGGTCTCTGCTTGATTAGCAGTTGTGAGCATTCAATTAGCTCATGTTGTAGACATTGTTTCTCTTTGTGTAAGCATCCATTTGAAGTGAAATTTGTTTTGTAGGAAAGCTCTTGGTGTCTACTAGAGGTCTACAAAATCTCACTGGAGTTCTCTGCATAAGCTCTGAGTAAGAGCACGTTTGGTGTGCAGAGGTCAAAGAAGGATACCTGTGGAGGTCATTTGTGCTTCGTCGTTGCTTAGGGGTTGAGATACTTCCCCCATCAATGGTATCAGAGCATTTGGGCATCTTTGAGGCATCAGATACAAGCAAGAAGACCTCTTGGATTTGGTGGTTGAAGATTTGCATCAACAAAAGCTTCTTGGAGGTAGCTCGCATCAAGGGGGAGCTATTCTACTCAAAGTTTCAAGAGCACAAGGTGTCCATCTAAGGAAATCTTTGGATTGAGGTAAACCCCAGAGCCTCATTTTCATTTTACACACATTGGAGCATTATCCAAGGGCTAGGTGAAGTATCAAAGACTAGATATGGGAGACTTCAACACTCAAATTGAAAAGCTAGACAAAGGGAACTATCAACCATGGAGATTTAGGGTCTCCAACTATCTTATGGGCAAGGACCTTTGGGGGTTGATTAGTGGAAGTGAACCAAGACCTAGGTTGGATGAGAATCCAACCAATGACCAGAGAAGGGCCTTTAGGGAATGGAATGAAAGAGACAAGAGGAGAACTTGTAGTCTACATGTGTGTGTATGTAGATGATCTTATCATTACAGGTAATGATACAAAGGGCATTGAGGAGATCAAGGCAAAGCTTGGAAAGGAGTTTATGATATCTGATCTTGGAGATCTTAAGTATTTTCTTGGCATTGAAGTTGTATACAAAGAAGAAGGTATTATGCTCATACAAAGGAAGTATATTCTAGACCTACTTGAGAGGTTTGGGATGCTACATTGCAAGCCTATTTCAAATCCCATGGAAGTTAATGTAAAGCTAAGCTCCATTGATGGAGAACCATTAGAGGATGTAACTTTGTATCGATCTATTGTAGGCTCTTTCAATTATGCCACAATAACAAGGCCTGACATAGCATATGGAGTTGGAGTGTTATCACAATTTATGCATAGTCCAACGACTACACACTTACAAGCTACAAGAAGAATGTTACGATATCTCAAGGCCACTATAAATGAAGGATTGTTCTATTCATTTGATGATGATATGCAGGTCAAAGCTTATACTGATGCGGATTGGGCCGGTTCCAAGGAGGATAGAAGAAGTACAAGTGGTTACCTAGTCATGCTAGGTAGCAAGATCATCTCATGGATTTCAAAGAAGCAACCCACGGTGGCATTATCTTCCACCGAGGCTGAGTATAGAGCTTTGGTTCAAGTCACATGTGAGATAATGTGGATTAAGAAGTTATTTATGGAGCTTAAATTGGAGGTTGACACATATCCAATTTTTTGTGACAATATGAGTAGCATTCATCTAGCATCGAATCCTGTCTATCATGCTAGAACCAAGCATATTGAAGTGCACTATCACTTCATAAGGGAAAAGGTGATATCGAAGGAAGTTTGAGTACATCATATTGGTACCAAGGACCAAGTTGCCGACATGTTTACAAAGGCTTTGGTTGGAATGAAGATTTAAAAATTCAAGCAATGCATCAACATGAAGGAGCTTAGATGAGGACGAAAAATTGAAGCTTGAGGGGGAGTGTTAAAAGTCAAGCTTCAACCTACAAATTCGTGGGAAATCTTTTATGGACATGTGGAGCAATCAAAGGAAGCCAAAAGCCACGAGATTCCATCAAGAAAAGTCACTCAACCACTCCCCAAGTCATCTCAACTAATTCCTCCAAGTTAGGAGGCTGATTTGGAAAGGTAGTTCCTAGATTTTAGGGGCACACTTCTCACTATAAAAGGAGCATGTATCCCGACTTCTTTTGGGCCATCTTCTTGGAGTTTTAGCTCATGTAAAGTGAGCACTAAGTTTTGGAGTTGTGATAAGCAAGCCCCTTGCTTAAGCTAGCCCCTTGCTTGCTTGTTTGTTTTCTTTTAGTAGGCATATCTATGTGTGTGCGCAGGCAGTGTTGCAACTCTCTACCCCTGCGTTGTTAGCATTGGTTCTCCCTCATATAGTATCCATTTGATGTAATTCTTGTCTCATTGGATAGCTATTAGAGTCTATTTTATGCTCACAAATTCTTTGGAGCATTCAATTAGTAATCTGGGAGCACCATTCATTTTAGTGAAGTTGTGTGATTGATATCTCTCTCTGTGTGTAGGCTCTATTGGAAATATTTTGCTCTCTAGTCTAAGGGCTGGTTCTCCTTCTCTATTTATCCATTTGCTATGATTTTGGTGTCATTGGTTAGCTATTAGAGTTCTCTAAAGTTGACCCAAGTTTGAGATTCATTGTCTGTATAATCTTTGAGAAATGGTTGCTGGAGTGAAGTGAGGTCTCTGCTTGACTACCAGTTGTGAGCATTCAACTAGCTCATGTTGTAGACATTGTTTCTCTTTGTGTAAGTATCCATTTGAAGTAAAACTTGTTTTGTTGGAAAGCTCTTGGTGTCTACTACAGGTCTAAAACATTTCACTGGAGTTCTCTGCATAAGCTCTGAGTAAGAGCACTTTTGGTGTGCAGAGGTCAAAGAAGGATACCTGTGGAGGTCATTCGCGCTTCGTCCTTGCTTAGGGGTTGAGATACATCCCCCATCATATATGTATATGTATATGTATATGTATATGTATATGTATATGTATATGTATATGTATATGTATATGTATATGTATATGATCTATATGTAAACGTATATGTATATGTATATGTATATGTATATGTATATGTATATGTATATGTATATGTATATGTATATGTATATTGTTAAAAGTCAAGCTTCAAGCTACAAATTCGTGGGGAATCTTTTATGGGCATGTGGAGCAATCAAAGTAAGCCAAAAGCCACGAGATTCCATCAAGAAAAGTCACTCAACCACTCCCCAAGTCATCTCAACTAAGTCCTCCAAGTTAGGAGGCTGATTTGGAAAGGTAGTTCCTAGATTTTAGGGGCACACTTCTCACTATAAAAGGAGCATGTATCCCGACTTCTTTTGGCCCATCTTCTTGGAGTTTTAGCTCATATAAAGTGAGCAATAAGTGCTGGAGTTGTGATAAGCAAGCCCCTTGCTTAAGCTAGCCCCTTGCTTGCTTGTTTGTTTTCTTTTAGTAGGCATATCTATGTGTGTGCGCAGGCAGTGTTGCAACTCTCTACCCCTGAGTTGTTAGCATTGGTTCTCCCTCATATTGTATTCATTTGATGTAATTCTTGTCTCATTGGATAGCTATTAGAGTCTATTTTATGCTCACAAATTCTCTGGATTATTCTCTGTGTAATCTGGGAGCAACATTCATTTTAGTGAAGTTGTGTGATTGATATCTCTCTTAGTGTGTAGGCTCTGTTTGAAATATTTTGCTCTCTGTTGTAAGGGCTGGTTCTCCTTCTCTATGTATCCATTTGCTATGATTTTGGTGTCATTGGGTAGCTATTAGAGTCCTCTAAAGTTGACCAAAGTTTGATATTCATTCTCTGTATAATCTTTGAGAAAAGCTTGCTGGAGTGAAGTGAGGTATCTGCTTGATTGGCAGTTGTGAGCATTCAACTAGCTCATGTTGTAGACATTGTTTCTCATTGTGTAGGGATCCATTTGAAGTGAAATTTGGTTTGTTGGAAAGCACTTGGTGTCTACTACAGGTCTACAAAAGCTCACTGGAGTTCTCTGCATATGCTCTGAGTAAGAGCATTTTTGGTGTGCAGAGGTCAAAGAAGGATACCTGTGGAGGTCATTCACGCTTCGTCGTTGCTTAGGGGTTGAGATACTTCCCCCATCAGTGGTATCAGAGAATTTGGGAATCTTGGAGGCATCACATACAAGCAAGAAGACCTCTTGGAGTTGGTGCTTGAAGATTTGCATCAACAAAAGCTTCTTGGAGGTAGCTCACATCAAGGGGGAGCTATTCTACTCAAATTTGCAAGAGCACAAGGTGTCCATCTAAGGAAAGCTTTGGATTGAGGTAACCTCAGAGCCTCATTTTCATTTTACACACATTGAAGCATTAGCCAAGGGCTAGGTCAAGTATCAAAGACTAGATATGGGAGACTTCAACACTCAAATTGAAAAGCTAGACAAAGGTAACTATCAACCATGGAGATTTAGGGTCTCCAACTATCTTATGGGCAAGGGCCTTTGGGGGTTGATTAGTGGAAGTGAACCAAGACCTAGGTTGGATGAGAATCCAACCAATGACCAGAGAAGGGCCTTTAGGGAATGGAATGAAAGAGACAAGAGGGTTATCTTTATTCTTTCCCAACACATTAGCAATAGCATGATCGGCCATATCCAAGACTTGGATTCAAGCATGAAGGTATGGGAGACACTTGAAAGGCTTTATTCAACAAGCACCAAAGCAAGGAAGATCCAACTCAAGAATGAGCTCAACAACCTTAGGAAGAGCTCAGGGAGTAGCATAAATGACTACATACTTAAGGTCAAGGAGTTATCAGATGCATTGGGATCCATTGGAAGCCATGTAGACGATGACGATCTTGTGGCTTATACTCTCAATGGTTTGAGAGATGATGAGAAGTGGAAACCCTTTACCACTTCAGTATATGTAAGGGATAATCTTCCCGATTTTGAGCAATTGGTTGCTCTCATGGTCACCGAAGAAATGAACATAGGTGGAAGTTCAACTAAAAGCAAGGATGCACAAGTTTTCTATGCAGGTAATCAAAGGGGCAAAGGAAGACGAGGACAAGGAAGGGGCAAAGGAAGGTTTGGAGGAAGGCAAGTCCACTCAAGCAATCAAGGACATGACCAAGGCACCTCATCACAAAGAGGGAGAGGAAGAACAAGAGGAAGAGGAGGACGACATCAACAAAACAGGAATCAAGATGATGAAGGATGTTACATATGTGGCAAGTTTGGCCACTATGCTAGAGATTGCTACCAAGGAGGAAACCAAAGGAGCTATAATCAAGGTTCTTCATACAAAGGCCAAGGTAATTATGCTTCTACAAGTTCAAAAAATGACAATCTCTTGATGATGCACATGAATGGGAATTCAAGCAAAGTAGATAACACTTGGTATATTGATAGTGGATGTAGCAACCATATGAGTTGCAATGCTTCTTGGTTTACTAATCTACATGTTCCCAAAGGTAAAGGACATGTAGAAACAGGTGATGATACAGCCCATGAGATCTCCCATGTTGGAGATGTAGCTTTGGATGACAAGGAGGAAGGAAGATGTCTCAAGGATGTCTTGCATGTACCTACTATCACAAAGAATTTGGTGTCCGTTGGGCAAATGGTTGAAAGAGGCTATCAAGTAAGGTTCAACAAAGGTGGATGCTTTGTGGAGAACCCTAAGCAAGGTTACAAGGTCATAGCAAGAGGAAAGAAGCAAGGGAGACTCTTCACTTTGGAGGTAAATTCTCATTCCACTCAACATGTCTACTTCACATATGGAAACAAGAGGATTTCGGAGTTGGACTTGTGGCACAAGAGGATAGGTCACATCAACATACAAAGAATGAAGGAAATGCAATTCAAGAGGCTGGTTGAAGGTCTTCCCAACTTCCAAGGACAAGGTATGAAGCATTTATGTGAATCTTGTCAACTAGGGAAGCAAGTGAGACTTCCATTCAAGAAGAGTGGCTACATAAGCCAACATCCATTGGAGTTGATACATACAGATGTGTGGGGGCCAACCAAAGAGCAATCCATTGGAGGTGACAAGTACTTTGTCACTTTTATAGATGATTGCACAAGGATGGTTTGGGTTTATTTCATCAAAAACAAATCAGATGTGTTTACATGTTTCAAAGCATTCAAGGCAATGGTAGAGAAGGAAACAGGTACATATATCAAGAAGCTAAGGTCCGATGGAGGGGGAGAATATTTCTCAAATGAGTTTTCTGATTTTTTAATGGATCAAGGCATCAAGAGGCAATTAACATGCAGGTACACACCCCAACAAAATGGAGTAGCAGAGAGAAAGAATAGATACATTGCCGAGATCGCTAGAGCAATGCTTAATGAGATCAATGTACCTAACATGTTTTGGAGTGATGGAGCAAATACCGCCGTGTATCTTATGAATAGGGCTCCTACCTCAGGGATCCATGGCTTGACACCATATCAAGCCTATTATGGTAAGAAACCTGATCTTTCCCACTTGAAGATATTTGGATGTACTTGTTATGTACATGTGCCAAGTGAATTGAGGCACAAGCTACAACCAAAGGCAGAAAAGTGTGTGTTTCTAGGATATTCAAATGATCATAAAGGTTACAGGTGCTTCAACCCAAACACAAAGGACTTGAGGATATCAAGGGATGTAGCATTTGATGAGCTACTCCCTTGGTATAAGAAGTATGATTGTATGCAGGACTATGAAGAAGAAAAGCATGGACATGATGAAGAACAAATCGACCTAGAGCTAAGCGGCCCAAGGTGTTCCATCAATGAAGATAGTTCAAGCATGAACTCACCATGGAGGGGGAGATCTTCATCAAGCTATGAAGCACAATCAATCAACAAAGGCAAAGCAACATTGGTGGAGTTGGATGAAGAAGGTAATGAAGTTGAAGATGATGAAGGACACATGATGGAGAAAGAAGCCATGTCAAAGAAAGAGATCAAGTTCCCAAGGCAAAGGAGGTTTATTCCTCCAAAAGGTGAAGAAAGGAAGTCTTCTAGAGTTAAGTATCCAACTCAAAGGTTTACTTATGATTCATACATGGCGACTCATTATGCATATATGAACAAAGTAGTAGAAGATCATGAGCCCGATTGCTATGAAGATGCAAGCAGGTACACCGAATGGAAAGAGGCAATGCAAGAAGAGATCGACGCACTTGAGGAGAATCAAACATGGACTCTAGTGCCCAAGAAGGATAACATGAAGGTAATAGGTAATAAGTGGGTGTATAAAGTAAAGAGGAATTCAGATGGATCTATTTCTAGGTTCAAAGCAAGATTGGTGGCCAAGGGTTTTGCACAAACCTATGGAGTGGACTTTGAAGAGACATTCAGCCCCGTGGCAAAGATGAGCACCATTAGGACACTCATTGCAATGGCTGCTAGCAAAGGATGGAAGCTTTTCCAATTGAATATCAAGAATGCCTTTCTCAATGGAGACTTGGAAGAAGAGGTATACATGGAGCAACCACTAGGTTTTGTTCATAAAGAGTTTCCACATCATGTTTGTAGGTTGAAGAAGGCACTTTATGGCCTAAAGCAAGCTCCAAGGGCTTGGAACCAAAGATTGGTGGACTATTTGATCAAATGTGGTTACAATCAATGCAAGGCGGATCCATCTCTCTTCATCAAACAAAGAGGAGAACTTGTAGTCTACATGTGCGTGTATGTAGATGATCTTATCATTACAGGTAATGATACAAAGGGCATTGAGGAGATCAAGGCAAAGCTTGGAAAGGAGTTTAGGATCTCTGATCTTGGAGATCTTAGGTATTTTCTTGGCATTGAAGTCAAGCCTATTTCAAATCCCATGGAAGTTAATGTAAAGCTAAGCTCCATTGATGGAGAGCCATTAGAGGATGTAACCTTGTATCGATCTATTGTAGGATCTTTCAATTATGCCACAATAACTAGGCCTGACATAGCATATGGAGTTGGAGTGTTATCACAATTTATGCATAGTCCAAGGACTACACACTTGCAAGCTGCAAGAAGAATGTTACGATATCTCAAGGCCACTATAAATGAAGGATTGTTCTATTCATTTGATGATGATATGCAGGTCAAAGCTTATTCTGATGCCGATTGGGCCGGTTCGAAGGAGGATAGAAGAAGTACAAGTGGTTACCTAGTCATGCTAGGTAGCAAGATCATCTCATGGATTTCAAAGAAGCAACCCACGGTGGCATTATCTTCCACGGAGGCTGAGTATAGAGCTTTGGCTCAAGTCACATGTGAGCTAATGTGGATTAAGAAGTTATTTATGGAGCTTAATTTGCAGGTTGACACATATCCAATTTTTTGTGACAACATGAGTAGCATTCATCTAGCATTGAATCCTGTCTATCATGCTAGAACCAAGCATATTGAAGTGCACTATCACTTCATAAGGGAAAAGGTGATATCCAAGGAAGTTTCAGTACATCATATTGGTACCAAGGACCA
>CM035439.1:110148953-110218953 GCA_020310875.1 Ceratopteris richardii | reverse complement strand
ATTTTAACCAAATGAAGAAGACCCTAGACAAACCATCATAGAGTTTGTTATCAAGGTCAAGGAGGTTGCGGATCAGTTATCATCCATTGGAGAGTTGATTGAAGAAGAGGCTATCGCGAGGCAAATTCTCAATGGGATTCGAAGCGATAAACAATGGACATCCTTCACCATGACTTATGCTCTCATCATGGATGTGCAAACTCTAGACTTCAACATCTTTCTTGGAGAGCTCTTCAATCAAGAGGCCAACAATAAAGGCAACAAGAAGGAAGAAGATGAAGAGAAGACTTCTCAAGCCAACTTCGCAAGCAAGATCAAGTGGAAAGGGAAGAAGAAAGGACGAAATCATGACAAAGCCAAAGGCCCGAATGTTCAACCTTGTGCCATCTGTGATAAGACCAATCACACCACTCAAAATTGTTGGTTCAATGGGAAGTCCTAGAAAGGAAGTAGAAGAGGTGGATATGGAAGCAATAGAGGTAGAGGTGGACACAACTTCAACAATAACAATAGAGGCAATAATAGAAGGGACTTCAACAATTATCTTGAATATCAAGCATATCAAGACTCATGACTTCTAATGAATCTAAGCCACAAAGAAGGTAAAGAAGATGATCATTTGTTCTAAATAGATTCCGGATATTAAAATCATGTTGCAGGCAACATTGCTCTTTTATCTGACTTGGAAATTCCAAAGCATAGACATGAAGTGCAAACAGGGGATGATATTAAGCACAATATGGAGAAAATTGGTAATGTCAAAGCTTCCAATGGTAGGATAAATATTCTCAATAAGATTCTCTATGTACCCATTATCACTAAAGACCTAATAAGTGTAGGCCAAATAGTTGAAAAATACTTGCAAGTTAGGTTCACCCAACATAGAGCTTTTGTGGAAGATCCATGTCATGGCTTCAAGAAGATAGCCAAAGATGAGAAGCATTGCAGGATCTTTACTTTTGAAGTAGGAGAAACCAGGAACATAGCTCTATTCACTTTTGGGTCTCAAACCCTAACTGAGCTTGACGTGTGGCATAAGAGACTTGTTCATGTGAATGAAAGAACCTTGAAGGATATATGCACGGATCAAAGTGTTTTGGGACTGACAAACATATCAAAGCAACACATGATCAATAGATGTGATGCATGTCAGATTGGGAAGGCACAAAGACAAGCATTCAACCACAAAGGCTACATCAACAACAACTTATTGGACTGACTACATACAAATGTATGGGGACTAAGTCAAGAACCTTCATTGGTAGAATCAAGGTATTATGTCTCATTTATTGATGACCATGGTAGATGGACTAACAAGATTCTGAATTTTCTGAAGTTTTTCTAAAAATACTAAATATGAGGTAACCTTTTCCAAACATAAAACCTCAACCCAAGTCTTCAACATCTGCTACAAAAAAACTCTTTTACCTTAAGAGAGTTAGATAAAGAATAAATATACTTCTCTGCAACTTTTCATATACCAAGTAGCTCTCTATTGACACTCCAAGAATTCTTTGAGGGAACATATAAGCTGCCTTCTTAAAAGCTGCAACTAAAACATAACTCATATACATATGAGTCAAAACATATATCTGCTGCTTTTCTTTCTCTCAATGCAATTCTTTGTCAAATCTACTAAATGATGACCAAGTGTAATGCAAAACAAGAAACTGCTTCTTCTTTAAACAAGATGTTCTCGTAGACTTGTCTTTGGATGTAGAGGATAAAATAGGAAAAGTATATGGAAAATATAAGAGAAAAGGAAGCCTTACTTTTCTTTTGGAAATGATGGACTTTCTTTTTTTGCATCTTTCTTCCACCTGATGATGTCAACATCTTCAAACTTCTCTTCCATACCTTTTGTTCTCTTCATCTTGAAGTAGCAAACACTCTTGACGTCTTCAAATGAACTTCTCTCTTCCTCTAGTACTAAGAGTAAGAGATAAAACAAACATGGTATACAAATGGAAGTGAATATAGAATCATGTTTTATCATCTCCTCATATCTCTGAATCAAAATTCTGCTTCAAATGTCTGAAACAACTAAATTCACCAATCTTTTGTATGAATGATGAATAACCCTTCTAGAGTTACTGTCTTTAGATCATATCCAACCAACTTACAACAAAAAATTGGCTGAAGACAAAAAACTCATCCCATCTTCACATTTGTCTTCTTAGATGAGCTTTCTTGCCATGAAAGAGATCTCTCAAAACTCTCTAGAAAAACCTCTAGATACCTATTTTGATGTAGCCTTTAACTTTCAAATGATGAAAGCGTATAAAAGCACTCCTTGAAACCTTCAAATCTCTTCATAACTGCTCTTCTAAGATATGACCTGCAAATGATAATCTGATAGTAGAAAGTGATACCTGTGATTTGATGTTGATCTGATTCCTTCATCTTCTCTAAACCATTGATCTTCCTTGAATTTGAAGTAGTCTTCTCTTCATCAAGTCTCGGTCTTCAAATAATACTTTTGTAAAGTATTTCCATACTCTTCCAAAAATATTCAGCTACTAACAGATCATCAACTTCATACTCCACACTGATGAATACACATGTAACTGAATTGTCTAATTCTCAAATCTCTACTCATCTAGATTAAGTGTGTATGTCAAATGTCAAATATTTAGAAGATGCTCTTAAATCATATGTTGTAAATCTGGAAGTTTAGGAACCTGAGAATATGAATGAGCCTTAATGCATTCATGCCAAAGACCTAAAGTTCTGAAACCAAAACCTTAGTGCTCTGATACCAAATGTTGGAAATGAGATAGGCCCTTGGCTCTTGACTCATGTCACAGGTCCATGGTTCCATAGGTCCAGCATATACAACATAGAATTTAGCAATCTTCCATATTGACAAAACATGAACATACCACAACTTAATCACACAAATGATGAGACAAAGATAGACAAAGAATAAACGACATGTGTAAGATGTTACTGTGAAGAGATGGATAGGTATGTGCTTGAAAATGAAGAGGTGTTGCAAAATCCTTGATCTACACCAGCCAAATGAACTCCAGGAGTAGATGGTGGGCCCTTTTAGCTTGCCAATGGATGTATTAGACACCCTATGTACCTTGGAAGATCACTCTCAAAAAGATAGATCAAAACAGATAAGTTGGAGTTAGCTCAGAGGTGAAAACTTGCTATTCTTGGTTCATACACCTGTCCAGTGTTTTACATAATTCTCTGAGCACAGCAGCAATGAGCTTAATTCCTCTTGGGGAAGTCTAGGTAACTTAAAGAGCTAACTTTCAAGAGTAATCTCATCAAAAATAATGAACCACACACTGAGAATGAGTTTTTACAAGTGATGACATCATCCCGATTTTCACGGGCTGCTACAGAAATAGACCAGTAAGCAGACAAATCAACATAACTCAAAATGTAGAAATCCAATGATTATGAAACTTTGTATGGTTATACTAGACAGTAATTTGAATCCAACAAGATTTAAATCCCTAAATTTGGATAAGTAACCACTGAGAAATGGCTCTGACAAGATGAGTGAAAAAGTCGGGTACCTGACAGAGAAGTGAAGATGAACAAACCCTATTGATTTCAAATGACCATAACTGAAGATTGCAACATCCAAATGACATGAACATTTGTGAGCATATAGTAGATTTATAGAGCTAACTTTACCAAGTTAAACCACTGAAAATGATGCACCAAGCTCAGAGAAAACATCTCTGCAAGCACTGAGAGTAATGGTAGTGAGTAGTACACTTCACAAGAACATGGAAAGATGAACTCAAATAATCATGAAAATGAAAGTATATTGCTTGTACAATACAATGACTTACTGATACATGTGCCTTGTAATCACACCTTGATATGGCATAAAGCTCAACTCTTGGAGGTCTTCACATAGGTCTCTCTAACCACAACTAAAACTGCCATCTATTTATAGTTGAGTTTGGGAGGCTAACTTCCCTCAATCACTCTCCAATCAATCAATGATTGATTTGATTCTCTACCTACCACAAATCACGAATTCCTAGCTCCTCTTTCCATTCTTGATCAAGTGGACTCAACCACTTAAGATTCTTTCACTTTTACATTAAGTAAACTCTTCAAAAGTTACAAGAGGTAGTTCACAAGTGAACTTTACATAGTCTTCATTTTAAGGCTTTTTCTATGACTTTGTGGGACTCAAGCCAATACTTAGGCTTGTCATAGACTTGCTCCAACAGCTCCCCCTCAAGCCAAGTATGCTTGAGGTCTTCAATCTTCCAAGATTACCTGCAAACCAATCATAGCCTTGAATTTGCAAAGCTTTGTACCATCCAATGCTTTGGTTAGAATATCTGCACATTGTTGATGAGTGGACACATATGATATTTGAATCTCTTTGCTTAGAACCTTTTCTCGTACATAGTGATAATGAACTTCAATATGTTTAGTCCTTGCATGAAAAATAGGATTAGTAGCCAAATGAATAGAACTCATATTGTCACCAAAAATAGTTGGAGTTCCAAACTCCAATCCAAGATCTTTGAATAATATCTTCATCCACATAGCTTCCTGAGTAGCTATGGCAAGACCTCTATATTCAGCTTCAGTAGAAGAGAGAGCAACTGTGGGTTGCTTCTTGGATGACCATGAAATAAGCTTTGAACCTGCAAAGGTAAGATAACCTGAAGTGCTCCTTCTATTTTCCTTGGAGCCAGCCCAATCTGCATCAAAAAATAGCTTCAAACCTAAATCAAATACATAAGGATAATAAAGTCCTTCATTTATGGTTCCTTTGAGATACTTGAGAATCCTTTTGGCAGCATCCATATGTGGTTTCCTTGGTGTGTGCATAAATTGACTTAGCACACTCACACTGTAACATATATCTACTCTTGTCAATGTGGCATAATTGAGACTACCCACTAGACTTTGATATGATGTGGTGTCCTCTATGAATTCACCTTCATGTGAGCTCAATTTGTGATTGACCTCCATTGGAGTACCTGCAATCTTACAATCTTGCATCTTGAATTTTGCCAACATGTCCTTAATGTACTTCCTTTGAGTGAGAAACAAACCATGATCTTTGTAGACAACTTCCAAACCTAGGAAGTAGGTAAGTGAACCCAAATCACTTATCTTGAACTCTTCTCTCATCTGATCTTTGATCTTCTTAATACCATCTGCATCATTTCCTGTCAATATAATATCATCTACATATACACATAGATAGATGACCTCAGAGTTACTCTTTTTAATAAAGAGTGAAGGATCTGCCTTGCTTGGTTGAAAGCCTTTGTCCTACAAGAATGAAACAAGCCTGAAATTCCAAGCTCTTGGAGCTTGCTTGAGACCATACAATGCTTTGTTAAGTTTACACACATAATCAGGATAAACTTGATTCTCAAAACCAGGTGGTTGTGCCATATATACCTCTTCTGTTATCCAACCATTCAAGAATGCATTCTTTACATCTAGTTGAAGTATCTTCCAATTCTTGGAAGAGGCAATACTAAGCAAAACCGTAATAGTAGGCATCTTTGCCACAGGAGAGAAGGTCTCCTCATAATCAATTCCCTGAGTTTGTGCAAAGCCTTTTGCAACAAGCCTTGCCTTATACCTGTTAATTGAACCATCAGAATTCTTCTTGAGTTTATAGACCCATCTTGAGCCTATTACCTTCATGGATGAAGTCTTGGGCACCAAATCCCAAGTGTTGTTTTCCTCAAGTGCTTCAATCTCTTCCTTCATTGCATGCTTCCATTCTGATTTTGCTTTGGCCTCTTCAAATGATGATGGCTCCTCTTGGTTTATATCCTCTGCTATGTAGATAGAGTGTTTAGTTACTAATGAGGTGTCAAACCCATACCTTTCTGGTTTTTTCTTTTCCCTCATAGATCTTCTTAGGCCATGATGTGATGATTCTGCCTCATGTCCAAGTTCCTGCAATTTTGCTTTACCTTTAGACTTCCATGCTTTGATCTTTTCCATGTGAGATTCTTCATCATCCTCTAAGGTGTCTTGTTCTTCAATCTTTGGTTGTTCTCTACCAAGATTTGGAAAATTTTCTTCAAGATTATATGGTAAATTGACCTTCCTGCATGAATCTTCATACCATGAATTGTTCTCATCAAAAACTACATCTCTGCTTACCAAGAATCCTTTGTTGGTAGGGTTGTATAACCTGTAGCCCTTTTGATTGTTGTCATATCCAATAAATACACACCTTTCTGCCTTTGGATCCATCTTGCCTCTAACCTGTGAAGGAACATGAGCAAAAGCGATACATCCAAAAATTTTACAATGATCTAAGCTTGGTCTTCTTCCATTCCAAGCCTCATATGGAGTCATCCCATCAAGGGATTTTGAAGGCAACCTGTTAATCAAGTAAGTGGCTGTAGATACAGCCTCGGCCCATAAGTTGTTAGGTAGGTTTTTCATTTAACATAGACCTTGCAGCTTCAACAATTGTCCTATTCCTCCTTTCTGCCACTCCATTTTGCTCAGGAGTGTACCTTGTAGTTACCTCTCTTTTGATTCCTCTTTCTTGAAGAAAAGAATCAAAGTCATGGGAGAAGTATTCTCCCCCTCCATCTGACCTTAGCCTGTTTAGTGATTTACCTGTTTGATTCTCCACAAGAGCCAAATATCTTTTGAAACACGAAAAAACTTCATCTTTGTGTTTCATAAAGAATAGGATAGTCCATCTGCTGCAATCATCAATAAAGGAAACATAATACCTTGATCCAGATATTGAAGCTTCCTTGCTAGGTCCCCATACATCTGTATGAACCAACTCCAAGAGATCTCCATGCATATAACCTTTCTTCATGAATGGTAACCTGTGAGACTTTCCAAATTGACATGCACTAAACTTATAAATCATATGTTGTTTTGACAAATTAGGAAGTCCAAGTACACTTTGGTCCCTGCAGATTTACTTTAATGACCTTTCACCAATATGTGCTAACCTTTTGTGCCATACTTCCAATTTTGTGAGTGTCTGACTACCATAATTAAAGAGAGCAATGTTTCTAGTGTCCTGTAATTCAAATGTGAACAATCTACCTGTCTTTTCACCTTTTGCAATTCTTCTGAATCCTTGACTTGGATCTTCAACAAATGCTCCTGCTTTTGTGAACCTGACTTGCAACCCTTTCTCTACTATCTGCCCAACACTTATCAAATTCTTTGTAATGGTAGGGACATAGAGTACCTTACTGAGTAGGTTGATGTTTCCATCAGGTGCTTTGACATTGCCTATTTTCTCCACAGGATGTTTTGTATCATCTCCTGTTTGTACCTCATGCTTATTCCTTGGATCTTCTAAATCTGATAGGAGTGCCACATTTCCTGCCACATGATTTGAACAACCTGAATCTATGTAGAAAACATGCTCATCAGATTTACCTTGTGGCATAGCCATGTTCATGATCAATAATGAATCCTCTTTGTTTGAGTCTTCTGTGTAGTTATTGTAGTCTCTCCTTCCTTTGTAGCCTCCTTGATAGTTTGAATGATTGTAGTTGTTGTAGTTGCCATGGTAGTTGTTGAACCTTCCTCTTGAGTAGCCATAACTTCCTCTATTGTATCCTCTGCCTCTTTGATTCCTGGAATTCCTAAAGCAATTTTCAGTTGTATGATTAGTTAATCCACAAATAGAACATGAGTTGGAGTCTTGGGATCTCCCCCTGCCTTGTCTACCTCCTCTTCCTCTACCTCTGCCATGTCTTCCTCTACCTGCATAGTTAGCTTGATATGTACCTGCTTCATCATCCACTTTCTTTGCCTTTCCTTTGTTATCTTTAGACTTGCTTTTATCTGTGTATAAAGCTGAAGATTGATTACCTTTAGAGCTTTCTCCATTTTTTATAAGCTTTGCCTCTTGAGTAAGTAGTTGTCCAATGAGTGTGTTGAAATCAGGTACATGCATGTCCATGTACAAATCCATAGCTGTGGTGAATGCTTCCCACTTGTCATCTGCCTTCAAGCCATTGATGATCTGCCTTATAATTTGCTCTTCATCTATTACCTCTCCAATGCTTCCCAACTGATCCGCTATGTCCTTGAGCTTTGTGACAAAATCAGTCACATTTTGTTTGGGAGCCTTCTTGAGAGTTGTGAAATCCAGCCATAGTTGATGCTTCCTAGCTTTAGTACTTGAAGAAAAGAAAGCTTCAAGTGCATCCCACACTTCCTGAGATGTCTTACAACTTCTAATGTGAGGCAACAAAAAATCTGAGATAGAGTTGAGGAGATAAGACCTTGCAAGTGCATCCTTGGAGCACCATGTGCTCAATCTTTCTTGCTCTTCTTGTGTTGGTTGACTTTTGTTCCTGAAACTTGGCATAACTTCATCTCCAGCCACATAACCATATAAACTTCTACCTTGGAGATAAGCTTCCATCCTTAATGACCAAGCTGAGTAATTACCTCTATCCAATTTGTCAATTGATGAAGGAAATCCATCTGCCATGTTGTCCAACCTTGCTCTGATACCACTATGAAGAGATGGATAGGTATGTGCTTGAAAATGAAGAGGTGTTGCAAAATCCTTGATCTACACCAGCCAAATGAACTCCAGGAGTAGATGGTGGGCCCTTTTAGCTTGCCAATGGATGTATTAGACACCCTATGTACCTTGGAAGATCACTCTCAAAAAGATAGATCAAAATAGATAAGTTGGAGTTAGCTCAGAGGTGAAAACTTGCTATTCTTGGTTCATACACTTGTCGAGTGTTTTACATAACTCTCTGAGCACAGCAGCAATTAGCTTAATTCCTCTTGGGGAAGTCTAGGTAACTTAAAGAGATAACTTTCAAGAGTAATCTCATCAAAAATAATGAACCACACACTGAGAATGAGTTTTTACAAGTGATGACATCATCCCGATTTTCACGGGCTGCTATAGAAATAGACCAGTGAGCAGAAAAATCAACATAACTCAAAATATAGAAATCCAATGATTATGGAAACTTGTATGGTTATACTAGACAGTAAGCTAAATCCAACAAGATTTAAATCACTGAATTTGGATAAGTAACCACTGAGAAATGGCTCTGACAAGATGAGTGAAAAAGTCGGGTACCTGACAGAGAAGTGAAGATGAACAGACCCTGTTGACTTCAAATGAACATAACTGAAGATTGCAACATCAAAATGACATGAAAATTTGTGAGCATATAGTAGACTTATAGAGCTAACTTTACCGAGTTAAATCACTAAAAATGATGCACCAAGCTCAGAGAAAACATCTCTGCAAGCTGACTAAAAAAACTGAGAGTAATGGCAGTGAGTAGTACACTTCACAAGAACATGGAAAGATGAACTCAAATAATCATGAAAATGAAAGTATATTGCTTGTACAATACAATGAATTACTGATACATATGTGTGCCTTGTAATCACACCTTGATATGGCATAAAGCTCAGCTCTTGGAGGTCTTCACATAGGTCTCTCTAACCACGACTAAAACTGCCATCTATTTATAGTTGAGTTTGGGAGGCTAACTTCCCTCAATCACTCTCCAATCAATCAATGATTGATTTGATTCTCTACCTACCACAAATCATGAATTCGTGGCTCCTCTTTCCATTCTTGATCAAGTGGACTCAACCACTTAAGATTCTTTCACTTTTACATTAAGTAAACTCTTCAAAAGTTACAAGAGGTAGTTCACAAGTGAACTTTACATAGTCTTCATTTTAAGGCTTTTTCTATGACTTTGTGGGACTCAAGCCAATACTTAGGCTTGTCATAGACTTGCTCCAACAGTTATGTAAGTAATCGCTTACTCATAGTATCATATATACCAATGTTCAATGTACAATGTGGGAGCAAAACTCTCAACCACTCTATGTGATGAGAAATAGATGAATTAGTGAATGTACAAATGTAACAAAAAACATATTCAGATATGGACAGAAATCTGAATATACATGAGATGTGTGACCTAACAGGTTATAGAAGAGTGAATATGAGTGACTAAAAGAGGAAGGATCAGTGTGAAACTGATAATCAACAAACCCTCATCTAACCTTAGGCTATGGAAGACCCTAAGTCAGATACGTGTGTGAAAAGATCACATACTTAAAAAGTAGCAAGGAATGCTAACAAGTTTGTTGCCGGAAATCCTCAAACTCATGTGAACACACCTTCTCAAACACCTCATCCAAATATGCATAAAGCATATACGTACTGTTTCTCTTGTACCTATGCCGATCAGGACTCCTCCTGATATGAATGCTATTGCCTCCATAAAATTCAAGTAGTACATGTGTGTATAAAGAGAATATGTACCTGAATACTTAACATAAGTTCTTCAACTACAACATGTAGACGGCCGATCCTCACCATCAAGCTCCTAATGACTAATTCTTCTTGCCATGAACAAGAGATAACCTCCTCTCCATGAGCTAGAGTGTGAGCACACCCTTCATCTTCTCCAAGAAGAATCATTAAGAAGAACTCCATAGCTTCTCCTCAACATGCTTCAAGTTAGCACCATGGCTGCCCCATGTGCTAGACGAAACACCACCTCTATTGAGGTCCAAGCTCAAGGCTTGTGTTGAAAACTAGGTGAAGGATACAAGACAATGAGCCAATGCTCTTGTTATATAGTTTTGTGTACTCTCTAAAAGCTTCTCCAAAAGCAATTAAAGCTCCACAATCCTACGATCGCTAAAAGCAAAAACAAAACTATTCCGTCAGTTCGCGTGCTTGAGCTTTTCATCATTATCTATAATCGGGATAATTCGTCCGTCACTTTTATCAAAAAATCATAAAACAAAAACACGTCTTCGCATTGGCACTGCTCAAGGGTATCGAACCCGGGTGGGTGCGATAGGAGGTATTTATCTTATCCACGGGCGCTAGGCGCTTTCCTTAAAGAAGTACTAATAATGAAAGCTAAACTTTCTATAAAGATTGAGGCCTTTTTTACTAATAGGACATTGTTTTCCAACATTGCTTTCATACCCCTATCCTTCACATGTGCATCAAAATATGCCTTTTGTCTTTTCTTGGCTTCATAAATTCATGCTGCCACTCTCAA
The DNA here is from genome assembly GCA_020310875.1 of Ceratopteris richardii. Lineage (NCBI taxonomy): Eukaryota > Viridiplantae > Streptophyta > Polypodiopsida > Polypodiales > Pteridaceae > Ceratopteris > Ceratopteris richardii. The sequence goes on along the minus strand of CM035439.1, from coordinate 110,207,929 downwards.
TCTTGTTTCACCTACCCGTTCAAGATCAATGATCCTAGAAGAGAGTTCATGCCCTGTCCACTCATGCTCTTACGCTATTTTTAATGTAGGTATCAAGAAGTCTAATGGTAGAACTGCATTTTGGCCAAACACCATCTGAAAGAGTATGGCTTGGAGTACCATTTTATAGCAACTCGGTATTCTCAAACAGCATGGTGTAGCTATTTGTCCCAATCAGAGCGGTTATTATTCACTAATTTGGTCATCACATTGCATAGAATCTTATTTGTGCTTTCCGCTTGCCCATTAGCTTGTGGATGATGTTGGAGCAAGTCTATGACAAGCCTAAGTATTGGCTTGAGTCCCACAAATTCATAGAAAAAGCTTTAAAATGAAGACTATGTAAAGTTCACTTGTGAACTACCTCTTGTAACTTTTGAAGAGTTTACTTAATGTAAAAGTGAAAGAATCTTAAGTGGTTGAGTCCACTTGATCAAGAATGGAAAGAGGAGCCACGAATTTGTGATTTGTGGTAGGTAGAGAATCAAATCAATCATTGATTGATTGGAGAGTGATTGAGGGAAGTTAGCCTCCCAAACTCAACTATAAATAGATGGCAGTTTTAGTCGTGGTTAGAGAGACCTATGTGAAGACCTCCAAGATCTGAGCTTTATGCCATATCAAGGTGTGATTCCAAGGCACACATATGTATCAGTAAGTTCGTTGTATTGTACAAGCAATATACTTTATTTTCATGATCATTTGAGTTCATATTTCCATGTTCTTGTGAAGTGTACTACTCACTATCATTACTCTCAGTTTTCTCAGTCCCATTGCAGAGATTGTTTCTCTGAGCTTGGTGCATAATTTTCAATGATTTAACTTGGTAAAGTTAGATCTATACGTTTACTATATGCTCACAAATTTTCATGTCATTTGGATGTTGCAATCTTCAGTTATGCTCATTTGAAGTCAACAGGGTCTGTTCATCTTCACTTCTCTGTCAGGTACACGATTTTTTCACTCACCTTGTCAGAGCCATTTCTCAGTGGTTACTTATCTAAATTCAGTGATTTAAGTTTTGTTTGAATCAGCTTACTGTCTAGTATAACCATACAAATTGTCATAATCATTGGATTCCTAAATTTTGCGTTATCTTCATTTTTCTGCTCACTGGTCTCAAACTGTAGCAGCCCGTGAAAATTGGGATGATGTCATCACTTGTTAAAACTCATTCTCAGTGTGTGGTTTATTATGTTTGATGAGATTACTCTTGAAAGTTAGCTCTTTAAGTTAACTAAACTTCCCCAAGAGAAATTAAGCTAATTGTTGTTGTGCTCAGAGAATCATGCAAAACACTAGACAGGTGTATGAACCAAATTAGCAAGTTTTTCACCTCTCAGCTAACTCCAACTTATCTGTTTTGATCTATCTTTTTGAGAGTGATCTTCCAAGGTACATAGGTGTCTAATACATCCATTGGCAAGCTAAAAGGGCCCACCATATACTCGTGGAGTTCATTTGGCTGGTGTAGATCAAGGATTTTGCAACATCTCTTCATCTTCAAGCACATACCTATCCATCTCTTCACAGTGGTATCAGAGCAAGGTTGGACAACATGGCAGATGGATTTCCTTCATCAATTGACAAACTCGACAGAGGTAACTACTCAGCTTGGTCATTAAGAATGGAAGCTTATCTCCAAGGTAGAAGTTTATATGGTTATGTGGCTGGAGATGAAGTTATGCAAAGTTTCAGGAAGAAAAGTCAACCAACACAAGAAGAGCAAGAAAGATTGAGCACATGGTGCTCCAAGGATGCACTTGCAAGGTCTTATCTCCTCAACTCTATCTCATATTTTTTGTTGCCTCACATTAGAAGTTGTAAGACATCTCAGGAAGTGTGGGATGCACTTGAAGCTTTCTTTTCTTCAAGTACTAAAGCTAGGAAGCATCAACTATGGCTGGATTTCACAACTCTCAAGAAGGCTCCCAAACAAAATGTGACTGATTTTGTCACAAAGCTCAAGGACATAGCAGATCAGTTGGGAAGCATTGGAGAGGTAATAGATGAAGAGCAAATTGTAAGGCAGGTCATCAATGGCTTGAAGGTAGATGACAAGTGGGAAGCATTCACCACAGCTATGGATTTGTACATGGACATGCATGTACCAGATTTCAATACACTCATTGGACAACTACTTACTCAAGAGGCAAAGCTTATCAAAAATGGAGAAAGCTCTAAAGGTAATCAATCTTCAGCTTTATACACTGATAAAAGCAAGTCCAAAGATAACAAAGGAAAGGCAAAGAAAGTGGATGATGAAGCAGGTACATATCAAGCTAACTATGCAGGTAGAGGAAGACATGGCAGAGCTAGAGGAAGAGGAGGTAGACAAGGCAGGGGGAGATCCCAAGACTCCAACCCATGTTCTATTTGTGGACTAACTAATCATACAACTGAAAATTGCTTTAGGAATTCCAGGAATCAAAGAGGAAGAGGATACAATAGAGGAAGTTATGGCTACTCAAGAGGAAGTTTCAACAATTATCATGGCAACTACAACAACTACAATCATTCAAACTATCAAGGAGGCTACAAAGGAAGGAGAGACTACAATAACTACACAGAAGACTCAAACAAAGAGGATTCATTATTGATCATGAACATGGCTATGCCACAAGGTAAATCTGATGAGCATGTTTTCTACATAGATTCAGGTTGTTCAAATCATGTGGCAGGAAATGTGGCACTCCTATCAGATTTAGAAGATCCAAGGAATAAGCATGAGGTACAAACAGGAGATGATACAAAACATCCTGTGGAGAAAATAGGCAATGTCAAAGCACCTCATGGAAACATCAACCTACTCAGTAAGGTACTCTATGTCCCTACCATTACAAAGAATTTGATAAGTGTTGGGCAGATAGTAGAGAAAGGGTTGCAAGTCAAGTTCACAAAAGCAAGAGCATTTGTTGAAGATCCAAGTCAAGGATTCAGAAGAATTGCAAAAGGTGAAAAGAAAAGTAGATTGTTCACATTTGAATTACAAGACACTATAAACATTGCTCTCTTTAATTATGGTAGTCAGACACTCACAGAATTGGAAGTATGGCACAAAAGGTTAGCACATATTGGTGAAAGGTCATTAAAGCAAATTTGCAGGGACCAAAGTGTACTTGGACTCCCTAATTTGTCAAAACAACATATGATTTATAAGTGTAGTGCATGTCAATTTGGAAAGTCTCACAGGTTACCATTCATGAAGGAAGGTTATATGCATGGAGATCTCTTGGAGTTGGTTCATACAAATGTATGGGGACCTAGCAAGGAAGCTTCAATATCTGGATCAAGGTATTATGTCTCCTTTATTGATGATTGCAGCAGATGGACTATCCTATACTTTATGAAACACAAAGATGAAGTTTTTCATGTTTCAAAAGATATTTGGCTCTTGTGGAGAATCAAACAGGTAAATCACTAAAAAGGTTAAGGTCAGATGGAGGGGGAAAATACTTCTCCCATGAGTTTGATTCTTTTCTTCAAGAAAGAGGAATCAAAAGAGAGGTAACTACAAGGTACACTCCTGAGCAAAATGGAGTGGCAGAAAGGAGGAATAGGACAATTGTTGAAGTTGCAAGGTCTATGTTAAATGAAAAGCATTTACCTAATTACTTATGGGTTGAGGCTATATCTACAGCCACTTACTTGATTAACAGGTTGCCTTCAAAATCCCTTGATGGGATGACTCCATATGAGGCTTGGAATGGAAGAAGACCAAGCTTAGATCATTGTAAAATTTTTGGATGTATTGCTTTTGCTCATGTTCCTTCACAGGTTAGAGGCAAGATGGATCCAAAGGCAGAAAGGTGTGTATTTATTGGATATGACAACAATCAAAAGGGCTACAGGTTATACAACCCTACCAACAAAGGATTCTTGGTAAAAAGAGATGTAGTTTTTTATGAGAACAATTCATGGTATGAAGATTCATGCAGGAAGGTCAATTTGCCATATAATCTTGAAGAAGATTTTCCAAAGCTTGGTAGAGAACAACCAAAGATTGAAGAACAAGACACCTCGGAGGATGATGAAGAATCTCAGATGGAAAAGATCAAAGCATGGAAGTCTAAAGGTAAAGCAAAATTGCAGGAACTTGGACATGAGGCAGAATCATCACATCATGGCCTAAGAAGATCTATGAGGGAAAAGAAAAAACCAGAAAGGTATGGGTTTGACACCTCATTAGTAACTAAACATTCTATCTACATAGCACAGGACATAAACCAAGAGGATCCATCATCATTTGAAGAGGCCAAAGCAAAAACAAAATGGAAGCATGCAATGAAGGAAGAGATTGAAGCACTTGAGGAAAACAACACTTGGGATTTGGTGCCCAAGACTTCATCCATGAAGGTAATAGGCTCAAGATGGGTCTATAAACTCAAGAAGAACTCTGATGGTTCAATTAACAGGTATAAGGCAAGGCTTGTTGCAAAAGGCTTTGCACAAACTCAGGGAATTCATTATGAGGAGACCTTCTCTCCTGTGGCAAAGATGCCTACTATTAGGGTTTTGCTTAGTATTGCCTCTTCCAAGAATTGGAAGATACTTCAACTAGATGTAAAGAATGCATTCTTGAATGGTTGGATAACAGAAGAGGTATATATGGCACAACCACCTGGTTTTGAGAATCAAGTTTATCCTGATTATGTGTGTAAACTTAACAAAGCATTGTATGGTCTCAAGCAAGCTCCAAGAGCTTGGAATTTTAGGCTTGTTTCATTCTTGCAGGACAAAGGCTTTCAACCAAGCAAGGTAGATCCTTCACTCTTTATTAAAAAGAGTAATTCTGAGGTCATCTACTTATGTGTATATGTAGATGATATTATATTGACAGGAAATGATACAGATGGTATGAAGAAGATCAAAGATCAGATGAGAGAAGAGTTCAAGATAAGTTATTTGGGTTCACTTACCTACTTCCTAGGTTTGTAAGTTGTCTACAAAGATCATGGTTTGTTTCTCACTCAAAGAAAGTACATTAAGGACATGTTGGCAAAATTCAAGATGCAAGATTGTAAGATTGCAGGTACTCCAATGGAGGTGAATCACAAATTGAGCTCACATGAAGGTGAACTCATAGAGGACATCACATCATATCAAAGTCTAGTGGGTAGTCTCAACTATGCCACATTGACAAGAGTAGATATATGTTACAGTGTGAGTGTACTAAGTCAATTTATGCACACACCAAGGAAACCACATATGGATGCTGCCAAAAGGATTCTCAAGTATCTCAAAGGAACCATAAATGAAGGACTTTATTATCCTTATGTATCTGATTTAGGTTTGAAGCTATTTTCTGATGCAGATTGGGCTGGCTCCAAAGAAGATAGAAGGAGCACTTCAGGTTATCTTACCTTTACACGTTCAAAGCTCATTTCATGGTCATCCAAGAAGCAACCCACAGTTGCTCTCTCTTCTACTAAAGCTGAATATAGAGGTCTTGCCATAGCTACACAAGAAGCTATGTGGATGAAGACATTGTTCAAAGATCTTGGATTGGAGTTTGGAACTCCAACTATTTTTGGTGACAATATGAGTTCTATTCACTTAGCTGCTAATCCTATTTTTCATGCAAGGACTAAACATATTGAAGTTCATTATCACTATGTACGAGAGAAGGTTCTAAGCAAAGAGATTCAAATATCATATGTGTCCACTCATCAACAATGTGCAGATATTCTAACCAAAGCATTGGATGGTACAAAGCTTTGCAAATTCAAGGCTATGATTGGTTTGCAGGTAATCTTGGAAGATTGAAGACCTCAAGCATACTTGGCTTGAGGGGGAGCTGTTGGAGCAAGTCTATGACAAGCCTAAGTATTGGCTTGAGTCCCACAAAGTCATAGAAAAAGCTTTAAAATGAAGACTATGTAAAGTTCACTTGTGAACTACCTCTTGTAACTTTTGAAGAGTTTACTTAATGTAAAAGTGAAAGAATCTTAAGTGGTTGAGTCCACTTGATCAAGAATGGAAAGAGGATCCACGAATTTGTGATTTGTGGTAGGTAGAGACTCAAATCAATCATTGATTGATTGGAGAGTGATTGAGGGAAGTTAGCCTCCCAAACTCAACTATAAATAGATGGCAGTTTTAGTCGTGGTTAGAGAGACCTATGTGAAGACCTCCAAGAGATGAGCCTTATGCCATATCAAGGTGTGATTCCAAGGCACACATATGTATCAGTAAGTTCATTGTATTGTACAAGCAATATACTTTATTTTCATGATCATTTGAGTTCATATTTCCATGTTCTTGTGAAGTGTACTACTCACTGCCATTACTCTCTGTTTTCTCAGTCAGAGTTTCTCTGATCTTGGTGCATCATTTTCAGTGATTTAACTTGCTAAAGTTAGCTCTATAAGTTTACTATATGCTCACAAATTTTCATGTCATTTGGATGTTTCAATCTTCAGTTATATTCATTTGAAGTCAACAGGGTCTGTTCATCTTCACTTCTCTGTCAGGTACCCGATTTTTTCACTCACCTTGTCAGAGCCATTTCTCAGTGGTTACTTATCCAAATTCAGTGATTTAAGAGTTTTTTGAATCAGCTTACTGTCTAGTATAACCATACAAATTTTCATAATCATTGAATTCCTACATTTTGAGTTATGTTCATTTTTCTGCTCACTGGTCTCAAACTGTAGCAGCCCGTGAAAATCGGGATGATGTCATCACTTGTTAAAACTCATTCTCAGTGTGTGGTTTATTATTTTTTATGAGATTACTGTTGAAAGTTAGCTCTTTAAGTTAACTAAACTTCCCCAAGAGAAATTAAGCTAATTGCTGCTGTGCTCAGAGAATTATGCAAAACACTGGATAGGTGTATGAACCAAATTAGCAAGTTTTCACCTCTGAGCTAACTCCAACTTATCTGTTTTGATCTATCTTTTTGAGATTGATCTTCCAAGGTACATAGGGTGTCTAATACATCCATTGGCAAGCTAAAAGGGCCCACCATATGCTCGTGGAGTTCATTTGGCTAGTGTAGATCAAGGATTTTGCAACATCTCTTCATCCTCAAGCACATACCTATCCATCTCTTCACAGATGATAGGGGGCAGACTTCTTGTGTATCACCAAGAACTCTTGAAGAAGATTTTCAATGACTTCATTCAAGAAGTGAGTGTTCCTATCACTTACTAGCTCTATAGGTAGGCCATATCTAGTGAACACATTCTCAAATAAGAACTTAGCTGTGGTTTGAGCATGGTTTCTCATTGTGGCTTTCATTTCTACCCATTTGGTTAGATAGTCTATGGCCACAATGATATATTCGGCATGTGAACCCTTGGTTGGGGGATTAATAGGACCTACAAAGTTTATTCCCCATTTAGAGAATGCACGTCCACCCATCATAGGTCTCAAGGGCATCTCATCTTTGCGTGTAGGATACTGAGTTCGTTGACAAACATCACACCTCTTCACATAGGTATGTGCATCCATGTGAAGGGTCGGCCAACAAAGACATGCAAATAGTATAGCCTTGATCACCCGATTTGGTCCAAAATGTCCTCTTGCTACACCCTGGTGAGCAGTTTCCAAGATCCTAAGGTATTCACTCTCATGGACACACAGTCTTAAGTAACCATCTTTACCATGTTTGTATAAATTATCTCGAATGAGTGAGTAGTCTAGGGCTTCTTGTTCTAAACTTTGTTGCCTAGCCAAAGTCATCTCTTGGGGGAATGTTTTCATCCTCAGAAAGGCTACTAACGATTCACTCCAATCTGGTATTAGAGACACTTGGTACAGTGTAGCATGCTCCACAGGTGGTCTAATAAGTCAGATTGGGCATTCTTTACACAACTTATGGACATCTGCTTCCATAGTCAGCTAGTGCACTCTGAGTCTCCTTAGTTTCTGTAAAGTTCTTTACCTTGAGTAGTGTTGTTCTAATGCACCCACACGTGCTAATTGCAACCATTTCACATAGGCTTTTACTAGCTCCCTATCTTGAGTGTTCATTACTGAGTGTTTTGGACCATATGTCAATACTAGCACCAATGTCTTGGCCCACTATGGTACAACTTCCAAATTAAACAAGTAAGCATCAGGAAGGTCATCTAATACTCCTTGTGGGGCCTCTCCAAATGTGAGCTTAGAGAGATGGTCTACTCTCAAATGAGTCTTTCCTTTCCTCACCACAACCTCAAAGTCATATTCCATTAGTAAGAGAAACCATCCTACTAATCTACCTGTATTGCATGGCTTGTTTACCAAGTACAACAGTGCTTGATGATCAGTAAAAAATTTAAACTTATTTGCAAGCAAATAGTGTTTCAACTTTTTAACCGCATATACCATGCCTAATCCTTCTCGTTCGATGGTCGTTAGTTTCGTTCACCTGCATTCAACTGTCTACTAGCATAGGCAATTGGAAGATCCATATTACCTTCACCAGTAGGTTGTGCAAGCACACATCCAATATCATAATTGGATGCATCCACATGAACATGAAAAGGCTTGTTCCAATCTAGTGTCGTCAAGATTGGTGCCGAACATAATCGCTGTTTAAGCTCATTGAAAGAGTTCTCACACTCTTCCGTCCACTCAAAATTAGTCAAAAGGGAGTACAGAAGCATTGCAATGATTGCATACATATGAATGAATTGGTGATAATAGCCACAATGCCCCATTAAAGCTTGTACCTCCTTGACATTCTTGGGCCAAGGTAGTTCCGCAATAGTTCTAGCTTTTTCCTCATCCGTAGATATGCCGTTCTTTGACACTATGTGTCCTAGAATCATGCCTTGCCTGACCATGAAAACACACTTTTCTGGGTTCAAGCAGACTTGATATTCTCTACATTTGTCAAAGATAACTCTCAGCTCAGGGATATGGGTCTCTCGAATGTTGGAATGAGCACAAAGATCATCAACATAGACTTCCAAATTTTTCCTCAAGAATTCTTTAAACACATGGCACATCAGCCTCTGAAAAGTAGCTGGCACATTAGTTATACCAAATGGCATTACCCAAAAAGCAAATATGCTCCACTCTATGGCAAAAGCCGTCTTATGCTGATCTTCCAGAGCAATGGCTACCTAATTGTAGCCAGAAAATCCATCAAGGAAGCTATATACTTCCTTGCCTACTACTCTTTCTAACAGATGTTCACTAATAGGAAGCGGATAGTTATCTCGAATGGTGGCTGCATTAACCTTCTTCAAATTAATGCATACCCGTAATTTTTCGTTCTTCTTGGGCACCACTACAATGGGCGACACCCACTCAGTGTGCTCAATTTCATAGATGAATCCAGCTTCAACCAATCTATCTATCTCTTCCTTGATTTTGGCAGCATAGTTATCGTTGTATGTTGGAAGCAGCCAGAGGCATAGAAGACGCGGAAGCATGTAATGACGGAGCAGGGAGCCAGTCGAATCTTTTTTCAAAGAATCATGTTTTAGAAATACTTTTCAAAAACCTCCAACAGTGATTTTTATCACTAATGTAACATATGTAACATAGAAAAACCCTTTTCTTAATTTCTAGCTCCATTTTGTGCAAGCCGAGGAGTCCTCGAGCTTGAGGAGCTTAGGTAGAACAAGCATATCAATTTTGGTTATTTTTAGACACCGTTTACCCTTTCAAATAGCATCTAGGACCTATTTTTTAACTATGCCGGTCACTAGATGTGAAACCGGTCAAAACTAGTCTAGAAACTATAAAAAGAGCTAGAGAGCTCATTTTTGAGGTTAGCTTGTTTGAGTAGAGAAGAGCTTAGAGCTATTTTGAGCTTGTAATAGTTTTCTTGAGTAATAGAGTTGATTTCTCACCTTCCATTGTGTCTTGCTTGTCTCTTCGTAGTGTGTGTGTATGTGTGTGTGCATCTCTATGCTTCTCACCTTCACTCTCACATCATCTCACATTCACGATCTTCATATCACTCCTATCTCTTCCGCGGATTGACATTAAGGAGGTGGAGCTTCTTAACGTGGTTCTCACCATTGTGCTAGAGCAACACCAAATTTGGCGCGGTTGCCGGGGATCGAGTCTAGGACGAATGTGTGATGGTAAGAGTATAGCAAGAAGTGGCGTTGGAAGGTAAAAATTTCAGTTTTTGTTGTTGTTTTTACTTATTTTTTGTTGTTTTTCACCTCCCCCAGACTCCATCTTCATCACCGCATCATCATCTTCATCTCCAAAAAAATCAGAAAATTCACCATATCCACCCATTCTCCTCATTTCCCCTCATTTGTGCATGCGAGAGAGTGAGAGAGAGCTTTTGTGCTTGCATGTGCTTTTGTCTTCTTGAGTTTTCTTGCAGGTACAGTGCTCCAGAGCATCAGGAAAGCTTGGAAAAGGTAAAATTTTCAGTTTTTGTCAGAGATTTCCGTCTGTGTCAGACCATTGCGATGGTCTGCCAAGTGCGGAATTTTTGGTAAGCGACCACACCACGGGATAGGCGACACAAGCGCACACACGAATCCACAGACACATCTGCAAAATTCTCAGTTTGGTGGACCATCGCGACGGTCTCAGACCATCGCGATTGTGTCACACCATCGCGATAGGAGCTCACGCCATCGCGACGGCTCGGTCGGACCATCGTGACGGTCTCACGCCATCGCGACGGTTCATTTGGACCATCGCGACGGTTCGCGAACCATCGCGACTGTTCGGCTGACCCCACACCATCGCGATTGGCTCACGCCATTGTGCCGACGGTGCCACGTGGCAAGCTAGACCATCGCGACGGTTCACACTTCACACCATCGCGACGGTTCACACTTCACGCCATCGCGACGACACCCTTACACCATCGCGACAACTCGAATTTTGGACCATCGCGATTGGCTCACGCCATCGCGCCCTGACCATCGCGATTGGCTCAAGCCATCGCATCTGTGACCATCGCGACGGTTCACTTTGGACCATCGTGATTGTTCACGTTGACCGTTGACTGATGCCATCGCGATTGTCTGCCTAATCGAGCCATCGCGACGGTTCACACTCACGCCATCGCGATTGTCCACTTTCACGCCATCGCGACCATGCACCTCAGACCATCGTGATTTTTCACCTTCACGCCATCGCGACGGTCCCAGACCATCGCGATTGTCTCACGCCATCGCGATTGTGCACCCCCATCGCAAATTTTAGGGTTTCATTTTTTGGCCAATTTTGGGGCTATTTTTGGGAAATTTTTGGATAATTAGACTCATAGGAGACCCCTTAGCTCATATTTGGAGAAAAACCTGTTTGTCAGTTTTTACCCTCCCAGGGCCTAAACGGTCATAACTTTTTCATCCGAAGTCCGTTTTTTGAGCTTAATAGCTCATTAGAAAGCTCTTGACGAGTACTACGTGACCTCAACTGTTTTTTTCTTAAAGGATACGTCTATTTTTAGATAAGCCATTTTGAGGTTGACCATCTGTGGGACTAGGAAAGAAAGGGGACCTTGGGAAGAAAATTTTTGCCAAAAGTTAAGGGACTTTCAAAGTGTATAAACTCAAGTACTTGATCATCCCTTTGTGAAATTGGTCTAATATTGGATTTTTCCAGGTCTAGCAAGGGCAATCAAAGGCAACCAAAGCAAGGCAGTGAAGGGCATAAAGCTTGGGAAGCGCGGCTTCTTGGGCATCAGAGCAACCAGAAAAGCTGACTCGAGGTTGGAAGATTACTCAACCCCCTCAGTCAATTCTTAGCTTAGGATAAACGTTAGCATTGTGGATTAAAGACGATAAGAACGCCTCAAGTTCAAGAGATTAAATTTATCAAGTCCAAGACTAAAGATAAAGGTGTGTGACACGAAAACCTAAAGGAAAGAACATAAGTCTGACGGAACGAGAACTCAAAAGTACCACAGAAAGTCAAATTCCTGACGCATACATTAAGACAAGAATCTAAAGAAATCTAAAAAGAATCAAGAAAGTAATAACAAAGAATCATTGACGATCTAAGCGTGTACTAAGTGTGCAAGGAAGAAAATTAATGAACCTTAGATCGGGCAAACATATAGGTAAGTCAGACCGACGAAGCCTTAGATCATCAGAGGCAAGTGTAAGAACTACTGCACAATCGTGGGCTCAACAATTGAACACTAGTTATCCCTACGAGAGCTCAGATACTAGCGAATCAGAAATGGCATTTAGCACCGAAAGACCAGAAGGAGGGTCGAATGTGGCCTATTTAGAAAAACCAGAAGGACCCTATAGAACGCAACTAGAGTTTCTCCGAACCAACCGCTTAGGTGCTCGCATCTATGAGGATGGTTTGCGAAGGCAAGTGGTGCAAATGCACAACCCCGATCAACCCATTGGATTGGAACGTCCAGTGGTGAAATTTGAGAGAGATGCGTACATAGACAAAGAAGGAACAATGTACATCTTAAGTACACAGCCAAACAATACCAATGAGTTTGGCGTGATTCAGCTAGAGACGGAAACTAAATCTCAAGGAAAAGAACCATTAGAAGAGCCTAGGACACCTAGAGGGAAATCTGTACTGACACGAGTACTAATCCCAGAATGGATCCCTCATGTTGGAACCTTGAAGTTATGAAGGACCCATGAAGCTATGAAGGCTATGGAGTACTTGGAGGCGTCCCTTGAAGCTAAGGATACTTGGAGGATTCAAAGCCTTGTGTGGCGGTCTCCCAAATTTCCCATTTTTTCCTTTTGTATATCAGTTCTTCATAGGAACTCTCTCTTACTTCCTTTTGTGAGAAAACACATAAAAAATCAACCTTATCCTTCTTTTTTGTAAAAGGCTTCTTTTTTAGTCCTTGCCTTATTTTAGAAATGAGAGCTCTCTTTTGGATACGTGCAAGAGCTCTCTCTCTCTAAGAAGATTCCCTTTTTGATTTTCCCAACTACCTATCATTTTTAGAATATCTTAGTTAATGAAGCCTTTGGCCACTTGTACTCAACGGATCCCTCCTCCTCTCTTATATAAGGAGGGGCTCATTTTGTAAAAGGGAGGTCCCTTGGTCATGGCCTTGGCCTCCATGCTAATGTAATGAAGGTTCATTTGGCTTCCACATTTCTCCTTGTGTGCTAGGCGTTGGTCCATGTGTGTGGGTTTGGCACTTGGGGTTGGCTTGTGTGTGAGCATTGCCCTCCCTTGCTCCTTTTGACGTTGGCCATGGTGCCATTGTTCATGGACGTGGGTGTGTGTGCATTGCTTGCACTTCTTGCAACTCCTCTTGGAAGAGCCCCTCACTTCCATATGAGGCGGTCTGGGTTGGTTACTCCCCATACTTCAACACCTCAGGATAACAGAAGCATAGAGTTGTTTGTAAATAAAGAAACTGATGAAGCCTTTTGGAGATACAAGACAGAACTACTTAGTGAGGTAGGTATCATCACGATATACAAGTTCAAGGACCCGGATACACCTGGAAAGGTTGTATACCTGGATGAGACTTCAGAAAGAGTCTTTGTGGTGCCTGACCACGCTAAAAACACATACACGTGGAGAGGTGAATTGGTATTCCCTCCATCTAGAGTGAACATGAACACAAGTCAACAAGGGGCAGGAACATCCTCAGCCCATGGAAATCAAAGAGAAAAGAATAAAGAAAGACCCGAAGTAAGCTTCACTCATCCCATGGGGAGAGATAGAACAACCACGGACACTAATAGAGCGGACAGACAAAGAGATCATGGAATATTAGGTGGTAGAGATGATTTTCCTCTACCTAGACCACGTGAACACGCAAGAATATTGAGACCCACTCAATTAGTGAAATCCATGAAAAATTATTTTGATGGGACAGGAGATCCCTATGACCATGTTGTAGAATTCAAGCAAGTACTAAGAGTAGAACAAGTGGAAGACATGTTCACGCAATACAATGCATTTGGACTAACGTTAAAGAATACTGCTTTAACTTGGTTCCAACCATTGCAACAAAGGCAATTTAGAGACATCCAACACTTTTTAGAGTCATTCATCACTGAATTCTCTAAAAGTGGGATTAGACATGACACGTCTTCGTTGATTCATAGCTTTAAACAGACCCCTTAAGAAACAGTTAGACTCGCAGGACGTAGGTTTAGACAATATGTTGAACGATGTCCAATGCAAGAGCTACCCTCACAAGCCAAGCAAGTGTCATTATTTCTAGATGGCTTGTTGAGTTCTAAACTACGCTCCTATGTGTACCTAAAAGAACCCAGAATGCTAGAGCAATGTGTAAGAATTTGTATAGACATTGAGGACAACTTAGGAGATGAGTTGGAACTCTCAAAGGTCTATAAGGACTCGGACTGTTCATCTCTAGCATCCACAAAATTGTCTAACTCGATAGAAGACCTAGCAAAAAAAGTGGCCCAGAAACTAGGAGTTTCTAGTAAACCTAGGGTACTAACGAACAAGCGTTGTTACACCTGTGGTGGTAACCACATGGCAAATGTGTGCCCCAATGCACCACAACCTCAAGCCAACCCTAGTGGCCAATACTGTACAATTGAGAGAAGATACACGAATCATACGGCTCAGGACTGCCCATACAACAAACAAACCGTGAGACAGAACTACCCGCAAGCATACGCACAGCCAGGTAGGTATCAAGGCCAATACAATGCTCTGCCTTATTACTATAGGCCTCCTCAGAACTACCCATACCAGGCTCAACAGAGACCTCAACCTGTCTTAGCTCAGCAGCCACCCCCACCAGCGAATGTCATCTCAGTCAAATACGCTGCTGCAGAAGAGAACCTAAGTAGAGCCTTAGTGCCTTTTTCACCTCTGATCACAGAGAGTGACCCGAACTCAAACAGTTTTGACTCTACGCATGTAGATAGTCCACCCGCATATTACACGGAGTCACCAGAACATGTGGAAACATATCATTATGATAGTCCACCAGTGGAACCTAGTTGGGAGCCAGACTATGCTAATGTGATGTACACAAACCCAAATCCACGGCCCCAACTGAGACAACAGAGACCACAGGGCCCTAGAGGACCATGCTTTAGGTGCCAAGCTGATCACTTCATAAAGGATTGTCCACATCCTCCGATAGCAGGACAATCACAGTACTATAACATCCAAGGCTTTTGTGCCGATTGTGGCAAAGAGCACATAATCAAAGATTGTCCTAAGAACCCTGTTAATGCTTCGAATGTGACACCAATCAACGTGATAGGTATTGTAAACAATGCAGATGGATCCAACCCTACATACGTGCCTATCCAAGCTATAACAAGAGCCCAGGCGCTCTTACAGAACCAACAGCTTAATCAAGAGAAAGTAGCTAGAAGTAGTGAAGTTGCAGAATCTAGTAGTAAAAAGACAAAATCTTGGAAAGATTCTAGAGAAAGGATAAAGAGAAAGTGGAGTAAAAAGATAACTGAGTTGGAAGGAAGTTTGAAGGAATCTAGAGCCAAAATTCTAGAATTGACTTTGCAGGACTTGAATCAAGAGAATCTAGCTCAAAAATCAGGATCAGTTTTAGCGGAACCCATACCAGAAAATCTAGACATGATGTTTCGTGCATATCAGACTAGATTAAAAGAGGGACCTCAAGTAGCTGAAATGAGTAAAAACTACCCTCGAGCAGATCTAGAAATTGAGAGAACTAAACTTTGCATGAAGATGGTAGAATTAGCACAAGCGTTGTTCGAAGCCTCTAGATATCTTAATTGGAATAACATGGCAAAACCAGAATTACACTTTCAAGGACTAATGGAGAAGCTAGAATACTTGATAGAGAGCAAAGAGAAAAAGGGTCAGCATAGGAACACTAGTGTCCCAGAGACACAGGAAAGGAATGCACCATCCCTGTCTCCAGTACCCAATACAGAAAGTCAAGACAATTTGTCTTCCATACATAGGTACTCACATGAATTTTTGAGAGAAATCCAAGAAGAGAAATGGAGAAAAGAACAAGGAACTCATCCTCCTATTCAAGAAATAGACGACTTGCAGGAACAATTTCCCCAAGACATCCCCTCTATATATGATGATGTAGAGGAGGAACAACTGAGTGAACACACAGGATTTGAATCTAATTCTTTACAAGAATTACCTCAGTTTACAGGAGCTTGGGAAGCGAAGTCTATTAATATGAGAGCACCCACGATAATAGTGAGGAATGAAGAATCAGTAATCCCTAGAAACACGGAAGTGATCAAGAACACTAAGGTATAGTGTAATCTCACTCTGGAGGAGTTGTTAAAGGTTAAACCAGAATTGTGGAAGCATGTAGCAAATCAATTCCCTGAGCTTGCTACTACTTCCTCACAAATAGGATCATGTAAGAAGGTACCAGAGATACCAGTACAAAAGATTGGAGATGTAAGTGAAGGAGAGGAAGGTAACACGTATCTTCCAATAACCCATCAGGGCTACACCACGAAAGCCATCTTAGATTCAGGAGCCGGAGTAGCCATAGCTACCACCGCTTTATGGAAACGTTGGGGTAAGCCAGCATTAAGACCCACCAAGATGAAGCTACAAATGGCTGACGGACATATAGAAAAACCATTAGGCTTACTAGAAGGCATATCTCTCACCACTTCTGGTGTAGAATTTGAGCATACCTTTGCCATTTGTGACTTTGCAAAAAATCATGCTTATGAGATGATATTGGGACGACCATTCATGCGTCAGTTGCAAATTGTACAAGATTGGGGAACTAATTCTTTGTACTTGCAACATTTAGGAGTGACTACCAAAGTCAATCTTAAAGACTATTCACATAGAGACGTACCCCCAATACAATGGAATACCATCCATAAGACACCAGTAGAAACAGAATCCGTGCACTCATTAGAATCAGATCCTTCTTGGTTGCACGAGGATACTCATTTATGGATGTGTAAGGTAGCAAAACAAGAGGAAGAACGATTAGAAGCCAGGACCTTAGGTGCAGAACAACATCCACGAACCCTTCAAGATCCAGCCTACGCACCTGTAGTATTCCCTGATGAAGAATTCGAACCCCATGGTTGGGCAGAAATCCTAGCAACCATGGATGTAGCCATCAATGAAGAACAATGGACACCCCACTGTGACAAGGATGGCTATGACATTTCATTTTTCACGATAGAGCCAATCATGTGCGATGCAATTTTAGAAGAGTGTGAACCTAACACTGAGACATTTGAGGATGCAAGCGATTTCGATTTAGAATCAATTATCATGGACTCACCCTTTGCATCAGAGGAAGAATATTTCTACGAAGTAGAGACTCACCCTCAGAGACACGAGGAAATTACGAATGAGGTGAGGTTAGCCACAGAAGTGACTAACAAGAGTGAAGGCAAGAAAAGAAAGAAGAAAGAAACCATGTCAGAAAAAGAAGAATCTTTGTTTGAAGTACCCGAGAACTTCAAGAAATATGAAATCGAAGACAGAAGAATCATGGTACGAATGCCTAATAGAAAGGCGAATGACGGACAAGTATATGATAACCAAGAGAAAACCAAGAAAATAATAGTAGCCATAGAAGGAGAAGAAGAAAAATGTACATACATAGGGCATGATTTGACGAAGGAAGAAGAAGAAGAATTAGTTGCCCTATTGCGTGAATATAGAGATGTTTTTGCGTGGAGTTACAAGGATTTGAAATGAGTAGATCCAGATATATGTTCTCATAGAATCCCTATGACTCCAGATGCAAAACCTACGAAACAGAAACCTTACACGTACAATGATAATTACGCTGCGAAGATTAAAGAGGAGATAGATCGGCTGATAGAAGCAGGATTCATCTATGAGATTGAGCATACCGAATGGGTATCCCCCATTGTGGTAGTACCCAAGAAGAATGGAAAATTGCATGTGTGTATTAACCTTAAAAAAGTTAATGCCGCCACGATTAGAGACAGTTATCCTCTTCCTATCACGGAACACTTATTGGAAAGAGTTGCGGGCAAGGAAGTTTACAGCTTCCTTGATGGTTTTTCAGGCTATAATCAAGTAGCCATTGCTCCAGAGGACCAACACAAGACGGCTTTTGCAACTGAATGGGGCATATTTGCAATTCGTGTGATGCCATTTGGCTTAACAAATGCACCCGCCACTTTCCAGCGACTCATGTGTCATGTTTTTAAGGAATTCTTACGCAAGAGTTTGGAAGTATATGTCGATGATATATGTGCTCATTCAAATGTAAGACAGACGCATATCCCGGAGTTAAGACAAATATTTGACAAATGTCGAGAATATCAGGTTTGTTTGAACCCAGAAAAGTGCGTTTTCATGGTCAGACAAGGCAAAATTCTAGGACACATTGTGTCAAAAAATGGAATCTCTACGGATGAAGAAAAGGTGAAAGTAATTGCAGAATTACCTAGACCAACTAATGTGAAAGAGGTGCAGGCATTTATGGGCCATTGTGGTTATTATAGGAGATTCATACACATGTATGCAATCATAGCCAAGCCTTTGTACTCCCTTTTAACCAATTTTGAATGGACAGATGAATGTGAAAATTCATTCAATGAACTTAAACGACGTTTGTTCTCAGCACCTATATTGACAACCCCAGATTGGAGTAAGCCATTCCATGTACATGTGGATGCATCCAACTATGCAATAGGATGTGTGTTAGCACAACCCACGAATGAAGGTAACATAGATCTCCCCATAGCTTATGCGAGCAGACAATTGAACGCAGCCGAGAGAAATTACACCACTACGGAACGAGAGGGATTAGGGATGATCTACGCGGTAAAGAAGTTTAGGCACTATTTGTTGGCAAACAAATTCAAGTTCTTTATAGATCATCAAGCCCTATTGTACTTAGTCAACAAGCCATGTAACACAGGATGACTAATACGTTGGTTTCTATTACTCATGGAGTATGATTTTGAAGTAGTAGTCAGGAAAGGAAAGACACATCTTAGAGCTGACCACCTTTCAAGATTAACCTCAGGAGAAGCTCCTCAAGGAGTAGCGGATGATCTACCAGATGCATACTTGTTTAATCTTGAGATAGCACCAGAATGGGCTAAGTGTCATGGACAAAGGAAACCATCCTGAACCTAAGATTCCATGTGAACCCTGTATCTCATGATTGGTTCAGAATTAGGAGAAACCAATGCTTCCATTGCGTCCGAAATGTGCCAAAACCCTAAGATCGACTGTCTACTTGCCTGATTCGGATATCCAGAGCTCATGCTTCGAGTCGATGACATCATGATGACATCATCAAGTCGCAACCGCCCTTGGGAACCGCCCTTGAAAACCTATATAAGGAGGGGTTGGCAACATTCATAATCAGTCTTGCCAATGCCAGTCTTGGGAGCTCAAGGAGTCGTGACCTCCAAGTAAGTACTTTCAAGTTCCAGTTCTAGTTCTTGTCTTGTTCCTTGTTCTAGTTTAGTTCTTGGACATACTATCTTGTCCCCTTGTAATCTAGTAGTAGGAGATCCTGTCGAGTTCTTCCGTGTATCCAGTTCATCTCCCAGAAGGGAGTTCTTGTAATCGAGACATCTTGTCTCATACTTACGATCCCGGGTTGTGGGATCTCCTGTATCATCTCTAGTTGAGTTATTCATACCTATCAGTCCCGGGTTGTGGGACATCTTGTATCGATCGCATATTCTTGTATCGTTTCCCCTTCGTGGGTGATCTTGTAATCAGAAGTGTATTTTCGAAATCTTGTCTATTGTAGTCAGAGAGCACAATCTAGTGCTCCCCTGACATTTTGGCAAGACTATCTTCTATCCAAGACCAGACATCATGGAGAACGCTTATGAACAGATCGTAGCATCACTTCAGAGTCTCCAACAACAAGTCGAAGACCTAAGTCATCGACAGACACAAGTCGAGATGGGACATCCGGTGCATGTAGGTGCACTCCTCCAAGAATTACAAGAACGAATCGGGAGTCTTCAAGCGAATCAAGGGAGTATTCAAGTGAATCAACGGCCCAGTACATCATTTATGAAGGAACCCAAGATCTGCATGCCAGAAAAGTTCAATGGTGATCGCACAAAGTTTCGAGGATTCTTGCAACAAGTCAAATTGTACATTCGCATGCAGCCTGATAGATACCCTGATGATGCATCCAAGGTCGGTTTTATTGGAACCTTGCTCTATGGTCAAGCTTTATCATGGTTCGCCCCAATCTTGGAGAAGGATATGGCCGTACTTCATGACTATGAGGCATTTCTTGGAGAGCTTGTCGCCACATTTGGAGATGCAGACACGAGTCGAGTGGCAGAAACAAAACTTCGAAAGCTACGTCAAGGTAACCGCCCTGCCTCTACCTATGCATCAGAATTTAGGCAGTTGATATGTGACCTCACTTGGCATGAAGATTATTTCATAAGCCAATTTAGATGGGGCTTAAGGGATGATGTGAAGGACCTTCTACTCACGATGCCAGAGGTGAAGACATTGAATGAATACATCAACCAAGCCATTCAATGTGATAACCGCCTTTTTGAAAGGAAACAAGAAAAACAAGTAGAAGGAAGACCTCGCCAATGGAAACCTTTCCAGCCTACTCCTAGAGATGACACTATGCCCGAACCTATGCAGATAGATGTAACTAGGTTCCAGCCTCTAACACCACAAGAGAAACAAAGAAGGAGGGATAACAAATTATGTCTATATTGTGGAAACCCTGGCCACATTGCAGTTAATTGTCCCAACAAGAGAACGAACTCCAAAGTCGCAGCCACCCTTGTAGAGCAGGGAAACGAGGAAGTCCAGTTGTAAAAGAGACCATACAGCCGGACCATGATATACGAAAGGGTCTCATAATTCCATCCACACCCGTAGAAACATGTCTTGCCCCTGTCAAGTTAATCCTGTCTAAGAAGACCCTTTCCCTCATAGCTCTGGTAGATTCAGGAGCGTCCTCATGTTTCATTGATGAAGGACTCGTTAAGAAACATGGAATTCCAGTACTTCGAAAGAACAGACCAGTAGTAGCTGAAGTAGTAGATGGACGGCCTCTAGCATCGGGGAATATAACCATGGAAACCATACCACTAAGAGTACACCTTGGTGACCATGATTCACACATATGTTTCAATGTAATATCGAGTCCAGCAAATATGGTTATCATCGGAATGTCGTGGTTAAAGAAACATAATCCAGAAATTAATTGGGAAAAGAATAAAATCACCCGTCGAGATATCCAGAAGAACCCAACATATGTTGGAGCCAAAGCCTTCATACATGCAGTAAGGAAGGAACCTACATATATGATCTATGCCATACCAGCTCAAGAATCCAAGAAAGATGATCCAGTACAGCTACCCAATCAGTACAACAGCTTTGAAGATGTTTTTGAAAAGAAGAATGCAGATATCCTCCCAGAGCATAGACCTTATGATTGCCCCATAGATCTTCAAGAGGGAACACAACCACCCTTTGGACCAATCTACAGACTATCTCCAGAGGAACTTACAGAACTACGCAAGAACATTGATGAGAATCTAGCAAAGGGGTTTATCAAACACTCGAAGTCTCCAGCAGGAGCTCCTATTCTATTTGTAAAGAAGAAGGATGGGACTCTCCGGATGTGTGTAGATTATCGTGGATTGAACAAAGTCACTATAAAAAACAGATACCCTCTACCACTCATATCAGAGCTCTTGGAACGCCTTGGAAAAGCAAAATTCTTCACGAAAATTGATCTTCGAGGAGCTTACAACCTTGTCAGGATCAGAGAAGGAGACGAATGGAAGACAGCATTTCGAACAAGGTATGGGCATTTTGAATATGTAGTTATGCCATTCGGTCTTACAAATGCTCCAGCTGTCTTCCATGTGAAGAGAGATGGTGGATGCAATCCAAAGATGAGTAGGTGCCGCTACAACCAGCTTCACACCAGCCAACTGAGACTTTAGAGTTGATTAGTAGACCCTTTGAGCTTCCTAAATCCACCAAAATATCAGCCAAGTACTTTGGAACATGTATCCCAAAAGTTTAAGTCAAGACCGACAAGTTGCGAAATGACTAGCTCCCAAAACTTGCTATTTTTGGACATACACCTGCTGGAAAAAATGAACAGTGCTCTCAACCTGGAAGGAATTAGAAAAATTCCTTTTGGGCATAGCAAATAGACTTAGCAAGCTTCCTATTCCAAGTTAAAACACTTCAAATGATGGACTGAGCACTGAGAACAAGTTTCATCAAGTTCTGGAACATTCCCACAATTCTCGGGGCTCTGCAGAGATAGACCAGTAAGCAGTAAAATGCAGATATCTCCAAAAGTATAAATCCAATGACCTTGAAAATTTATAGCTAGAAACTAGATAGTGAGAGCTATCCAACGCACTTTAAAACACTGAAAAAGGTTCAGTAAAACTCGAGATATGACCTTCTGAAGTTACTGCTCTGAGTGAGTATAGCAGAGAACAAAACAGAGAGGTAGATGATAATAAATGTATAGATTCACATATGATTACAACCACATTGGCAATGAATCTTTGCACAATGGGAGTAGAATGATAGAGCTATGGAGTAAGCTCTTCAATCTCTACAAAATGACATGAAGTGGTCACGTACAAGGCTTGCTAATCGCCTCTTCCTTCTTGCTCCTTTTATAGCTATTCTTGGAGGGAGTTTTGAATTCGAATTCGAATGGCTCCACCTAAAAGTGATCCCCAAAGTTAGGAGAGATTCCCTCAGCTCAAAAATTCGTGATTTTGGTAGTTGGAGCCACGAATTTGCTTTTACATCATGGATGAGGTAAGCCATCCTTTTATTTTTTCTTTTTCCATTTACAAGAGATAAAATGTACTCTTTTACAAGAGGTGTTCACATGACTACTCATGTGACTTACAAATGAGGATAATATCAAGCATATCAAGCATGTAGGCTTGGGCAAAATGCACCAACAGCTCCCCCTCAAGCCTAACATGCTTGGCCTCCAAATAAGTCTTCAATTGTCCTTGATTTCCTGCAAGCCAATCATCAACTTGAATCTACTTAACTTCGTACCATCAAGAGCTTTCGTCAACATGTCTGCACATTGCATATCTGTAGAGACATAGGATAGTTGAATATCCTTGCTCAATAGCTTCTCCCTTACATAATGGTAGTGGACTTCAATATGCTTGGTTCTAGCATGGTATACCGGATTAGCTGCTAGATGTAGTGAGCTTGTGTTGTCACCAAAAATGTGAGGTGTTGAAGAATGAAGTCCAAGATCTGTGTACAAAGATTTTAACCACATGATTTCTTGAGTTGCATTAGCCAAACCTCTATATTCTGCTTCAGTAGAAGATAATGCCACGGTTGGTTGCTTCTTCGATGACCAAGAAATGATTTTTGAACCTGCAAATGATATATACCCTGATGTGCTTCTTCTATCATCTTTAGATCCGGCCCAATCTGCATCTGAGTAGACCTTTAGCTCAATATCTGAAGTATATGAATAAAACAAACCTTCATTCATGGTCCCCTTTAGGTACTTGAGGACTCGCTTGGCCGCTTCCATATGTGGTCTTCTCGGCTTATGCATAAACTGACTCAATATGCTAACACTATAGCATATATCCACCCTTGTGAGTGTTGCATAGTTCAAACTTCCAACCAAGCTTTGATAGCTTGTGATGTCTTCAATTGGCTCTCCTTCATAAGCACTAAGCTTATGATTTTGCTCCATAGGTGTACCTGCACACTTTGTATTTTCCATCTTGAACTTGACGAGCATGTCATGGACATACTTCCTTTGTGTGATGTATATACCTGAATCTGTTTGATTCCTTCAAGATCATTGCCTGTGATAATAATATCATCAACATACACACATAAATAGATCACTTCAGATCCATTCCTCTTTATGAACAAAGAGGTATCCGCCTTGCTAGCTTTGAATCCTCGGTCCTGCAAATAAGTAACCAATCTGAAATTCCAAGCTCTTGGAGCTTGCTTCAATCCATACAAAGCTTTCTTTAGTTTGCATACATAGTTAGGATGATGTGCATCCTCATATCCAGGAGGTTGTGCCATATACACTTCCTCAGAAATCCATCCATTCAAGAAGGCATTCTTTACATCAAGTTGATAAAGATTCCAATTTCTAGATGCAGCAAGACTTATGAGAACCCTAATTGTAGGCATTTTTGCAACAGGAGAGAAAGTCTCCTCATAATCAATACCATGGGTTTGAGCAAACCCTTTAGCAACTAACCTTGCTTTGTGTCTATTTATACTTCCATCTGGATTCCTCTTGATTTTGTATATCCATCGAGATCCGATTATCTTCATAGATGGCTTGTTAGGTACAAGCTCCCAAGTGTCATTCTCCTTCAAGGCTTCCATTTCTTCATCCATTGCATCTCTCCAAGCTTTCTTGCTTTGTGCTTCTTCGAATGTGGTAGGTTCTTCATTGGTTGAATCCTTTGCAATGTAGATTGAGTGCTTGGTGACCAAAGAAGTATCATAACCAAACCTCTCTGGTTTCTTCTTCTCCCTCGAAGACCTTCTAAGTGGTTGATGTGAGCTCTCGGGTCCATATGTAGCATCCTGCATCTTTGCTTTACCTTTGTTCTTCCATAGCTTTAGTCTTTCCAAGTCTTCTAGGTCAATCTCCGAATCACTTTCTTCAATCTGCTTTGGCTCCTTTGGTTGAAGTGATGGAAAATCTTCATCCAAGTCATATGGCAGCTTCACTTTCCTGTCATCATCAAACCATGATTTGTTTTCATCAAAAATTACATCTCTACTCACAGAAAATCCTTTATTGGTTGGATTGTACAATCTATATCCTTTTTGGTTTTGATCATAACCAATGAATACACACTTCTCTGCCTTGGGATCCAATTTCCCTCTTACTTGAGAAGGAATGTGAGCATAGGCTAAGCATCCAAAGATTTTACAATGCTCTAGAC
Source organism: Ceratopteris richardii (assembly GCA_020310875.1). Taxonomy (NCBI): domain Eukaryota; kingdom Viridiplantae; phylum Streptophyta; class Polypodiopsida; order Polypodiales; family Pteridaceae; genus Ceratopteris; species Ceratopteris richardii. The sequence goes on along the minus strand of CM035439.1, from coordinate 110,183,123 downwards.
TAGGTCTTCTTCCATTCCACACTTCATATGGAGTGGTTCCATCTAGTGACTTAGATGGAAGTCTATTTATGAGATATGTGGCTGTCGACACAGCCTCTGCCCATAGGTAGTTTGGCAATCCCTTTTCGTTGAGCATGGACCTTGCAGCTTCGACGATAGCTCTATTCCTCCTCTCTGCTACACCATTGAGTTCAGGTGTATACCTTGTAGTGACTTCCCTTTTAATGCCTCTTTCATGCAAGAAGGCATCAAATTCAGAAGAGAAGTATTCTCCTCCACCATCTGATCTGAGTCTTTTCAAAGTCCTACCTGTTTGATTTTCAACAAGAGCAATATACTTCTTAAAGCAATTAAACACTTCATCCTTGTGCTTCATGAAAAACAGAATGGTCCACCTGCTACAATCATCTATGAAAGACACATAATATCTTGAGCCTGATATAGATGGCTCCTTACTTGGACCCCACACATCCGTGTGCACTAGATCCAAAGGATTTTGATACATATATCCTTTCTTATTGAAAGGTTGTCTATGAGCCTTGCCGAGTTGACAAGCTTCACACTTATAAATCATGTGTTGCCTTGTGATATTAGGCAAACCAAGTACACTTTGGTCCCTGCAAATCTGTTTGAGTGTCCTCTCACCAATGTGAGCAAGCCTTTTGTGCCATATCTCCAACTCTGTTAGAGTTTGAGATCCATAGCTAAACAAAGCTATGTTCTTTGTATCTTCCACTTCAAAAGTGAAAAGCCTTCCTGTCTTTTCTCCTTTGGCAATCCTTCGAAAGCCTTGCCTTGGGTCTTCAACATATGCTCCAAATCGATTGAATCTAACCTGCAATCCTTTTTCAACAATCTGTCCAACACTTATTAAATTTTTGGTAATTGTAGGGACATACAAGAATTTGCTTAAGAGGTTCATATTCCCATCTGATGTCTTCACATTACCTATCTTCTCCACTGAGTGCTTTGTGTCATCTCCTGTCTGCACTTCATGCTTGTTATGAGGATCTTCCAAATCAGAAAGTAAAGCCACATTTCCTGCTACATGGTTCGAGCATCCCGAATCAATGTAAAATATGTGATCATCATCCTTACCCTTCTTTGTTGATAGATTCATAATCAATAATGAATCTTCTTGACTTTGGTCCTCTGCATAGTTATTGTAATCTCTTCTTCCTCTATGGCCACTTTGATAGTTGTTGTTGTTGTTGTAATTGTTGTTGTAGTAGTTGTTGTTGTTGTAGCCTCCATTGTACCTACCTCTATTTGATCCATAGCCACCTCTATTGAATCCTCTTCCTCTTGAGTTCCTTGGATTCCTGAAACATTCTTCAGTAGTATGGTTAGATAAGCCACATATGTTGCAAGGTTGAGATGATTGGAATCTCCCCCTGCCTTGCTTTCCACCTCTGCCTCTTCCTCTAGCTCTTCCTCTACCTGCAAAGTTTGCTTGGAAAGAGCTTCCTTCATCTTCATTCTTCCTATTCTTTGACTTGTCCTTGACCTTAGCTTTATCAGAATATAAGGCAGAAGTTTGATTACCTCTTGAGGACTCACCACCTTTGCTAATCTTTGCTTCATGAGTGAAGAGTTGGCCCATGAGTGTGTTGAGGTCGGGTACATGCATATCCATGTATAAATCCATGGCTGTTGTGAATGACTCCCACTTGTCGTCTGCTTTGATTCCATTCATGATTTGTCTTATGATTTGCTCCTCTTCAATTACCTCTCCAATGCTTCCAAGTTGGTCGGAAATCTCCTTCATCTTTGTGACATAATCAGTCACATTTTGCTTCGGGCTTTTCTTCATTGTTGTGAACTCCATCCACAATTGGTTCTTCCTTGCTCGAGTGTTGGAAGAGAAGAAAGAAGCAAGTGCATTCCAGGTCTCTCTTGATGTCTTGCATCCCTTGACATGAGGTAAAAGAAAATCAGAAATTGAGTTTAGAATATAGGACCTTGCAAGTGCATCCTTCGAACACCAATTCGAAAGTCCTTCCACTTCTTCATGTGATGGTTGCCCTTTGTTCCTCATGGTTGGCATTGCTTCATCTCCGGATATGAATCCATATAGATTCCTCCCTTGAAGATAAGCCTCCATCCTTAGAGACCATGCCGGATAGTTGTTTCGATCCAATTTGTCAATTGTTGATGGAAATCCATCTCCCATGTTGCTTGACTATGCTCTGATACCACTATGAAGAGAGATGGTGGATGCAATCCAAAGATGAGTAGGTGCCGCTACAACCAGCTTCACACCAGCCAACTGAGACTTCAGAGTTGATTAGTAGACCCTTTGAGCTTCCTAAATCCACCAAAATATCAGCCAAGTACTTTGGAACATGTATCCCAAAAGTTTAAGTCAAGACCGACAAGTTGCGAAATGACTAGCTCCCAAAACTTGCTATTTTTGGACATACACCTGCTGGAAAAAATGAACAGTGCTCTCAACCTGGAAGGAATTAGAAAAATTCCTTTTGGGCATAGCAAATAGACTTAGCAAGCTTCCTATTCCAAGTTAAAACACTTCAAATGATGGACTGAGCACTGAGAACAAGTTTCATCAAGTTCTGGAACATTCCCACAATTCTCGGGGCTCTGCAGAGATAGACCAGTAAGCAGTAAAATGCAGATATCTCCAAAAGTATAAATCCAATGACCTTGAAAATTTATAGCTAGAAACTAGACAGTGAAAGCTATCGAACGCACTTTAAAACACTGAAAAAGGTTCAGTAAAACTCGAGATATGACCTTCTGAAGTTACTGCTCTGAGTGAGTATAGCAGAGAACAAAACAGAGAGGTAGATGATAATAAATGTATAGATTCACATATGATTACAACCACATTGGCAATGAATCTTTGCACAATGGGAGTAGAATGATAGAGCTATGGAGTAAGCTCTTCAATCTCTACAAAATGACATGAAGTGGTCACGTACAAGGCTTGCTAATCGCCTCTTCCTTCTTGCTCCTTTTATAGCTATTCTTGGAGGGAGTTTTGAATTCGAATTCGAATGGCTCCACCTAAAAGTGATCCCCAAAGTTAGGAGAGATTCCCTCAGCTCAAAAATTCGTGATTTTGGTAGTTGGAGCCACGAATTTGCTTTTACATCATGGATGAGGTAAGCCATCCTTTTATTTTTTCTTTTTCCATTTACAAGAGATAAAATGTACTCTTTTACAAGAGGTGTTCACATGACTACTCATGTGACTTACAAATGAGGATAATATCAAGCATATCAAGCATGTAGGCTTGGGCAAAATGCACCAACATTCCAACATATGATGAATGATATTTTTCGAGAATATTTAGATGGTTTTGTTGTAATATACCTTGATGATATCTTGATATTCTCCAAAAATCTAGAGGATCATGAAGATCATGTAAAGATAGTCCTAGAGAAACTAAGAGAAAAAGGATTGTATGCGAAATTGGAGAAGTGTTCTTTTCATAAGACAGAAGTGGAATTTTTAGGGTACATAGTATCAGATAAAGGAATTTTTATGGACCCTAAGAAGATTGAGACAATCCTTGATTGGCAACCACCTTCATGTGTTCGAGATGTACAATGTTTTTTGGGGTTCGCCAATTTCTACAGGATATTCATCAGAGATTACTCCAAGATAGTGACACCTCTTACCAAGCTTACAGGGAACTCCAAATTCTCATGGACCGAAGAAGCAGAGAAGGCTTTTCAGACCTTGAAATCAGCATTCACTACTGCTCCAATTCTAGTTCATCCTGATTCTAGTAAGCCCTTCTTCCTTGAGACAGATGCATCGGACTTTGCTCTAGGGGCCATTCTTTCCCAATATGGGGATGATGGACACCTACATCCAGTTGCATATCATTCAAGGAAGTTTTCCCCTCCAGAAATTAATTATGAAATTCATGATAAAGAACTCCTTGCCATAGTAGACGCGTTTAATACCTGGCGTCACCATCTAGAAGGAGCAGCTCATAAAGTCATTGTGTATTCAGATCACAAGAACCTAGAGTATTTTATGACCACCCGGATTCTCAATAGAAGGCAATCTCGATGGAGTAACTTTTTATCCAGATTCAACTTTGTCATCACATACCGTCCAGGACGTCATCAATGTCAGTCAGATGCCCTATCCAGAAGATCTTACCTTGCACCAAAGAAGGGTGAAGAGGCCTTTGATCAACAAGAGGGTGTATTACTCAAGCCTGAGCATCTCCAGTTAGCAGCTATCTCTTCAACCCATCCTGAAGATTCAGCCTTGAATCATTTGATTCGTGAGAATCTACCGCAAGATGAATTATTTTGTAATGTTAAGCAAAAAACTCAAGAAGGAAAAGTCCAAGAAGTAAATGAATTCCAGGAAAAGGACGGGTTACTATTCTATCAGAACCTATTGTATGTCCCTCAAGGAAAGCCCAGGATCCAAGTACTTCAACAACGTCATGACAACCTTGCAGCAGGACATTTTGGAGTAAATAAAACCATAGAACTCATATCCAGGGATTTTTGGTGGCCTCAAATGTGGAAGGAAGTCAAAGAATATATCCGAACCTGTGACACTTGCAATAGATCTAAGGTACCACGACATAAGCCTCATGGCCTCTTGCAACCCTTACCTATTCCAGAAAGGCCATGGGCCTCATTATCTATGGATTTCATCACAGATCTACCAAAGTCAGATAAGTATGATGCCACTCTTGTTATTGTGGATAGATTCACAAAGATGGCACACTTCATTCCAACCACAAAGACAATCACAGGTGCAGGCACTGCTAGACTCTTTCTCAGATACATCTTTAGGCTTCATGGATTGCCTCATGATATTGTCAGTGATCGAGGTCCTCAGTTCATATCTAGCTTTTGGAATAGTCTTTGCAAGCTCCTTGGTGTTCAAGTTAAACTATCTACAGCAAATCATCCACAGACTGATGGACAAACAGAACGGGTGAATCAAGTCCTAGAGCAATATCTCCGTTGCACTAGCAACTATCACCAAAATGATTGGTTTGAGTTGTTACCCTTTGCAGAGTTTGCCTATAACAATAGTGTTCATGCATCTACTAAGCAAACTCCCTTCTTTGCAAACTATGGACAACATCCAAGGATGGATATACAACTCTCAAATCATGTCAAGAACCCAGCTGCCAGAGACAAGGCCCAGTACCTGATGGACATTCACAAAGAACTGAAGGAAGAGATCCATAAAGCTCAACAACAATATAAGTACTATGCAAATCAACATCGTGTCCAGAATCCATCGTATCAAATTGGGGATAAAGTATGGTTACTCCGAAACAATTTACAAACGTCAAGGCCTTGTGCAAAGCTAGATCATCAAAAGTTTGGTCCATTTACCATCTTGGCCAAGATTAATCCAGTCACCTTCAAGCTCTAGTTACCGAGTACCATGAGAATACATCCAGTTTTCCATGTATCCATGTTGGAACCATATCAGATTTCACCATTGAGGGGGGAGAGACCTAGTCCTTCACCACCTATCGAGATTGATGATCATGAAGAATTTGAAGTCGAGCATGTCCTAGATTCCAGAATATCCCGGGGAAGATTGGGATACCTTATTCATTGGAAAGGGTATGACATCAGTGATCGTACTTGGGAACCTGCAGAAAACCTTCAGAGAGCACCAATCAAGGTTCGAGAATTCCATAAGAGAAATCCAACGAAGCCGAGACCAGATAACATGACCGCTCCTCGTGGAACTCGTCGCTTGAGGGGGAGGTGATGTCATGGACAAAGGAAACCATCCTGAACCTAAGATTCCATGTGAACCCTGTATCTCATGATTGGTTCAGAATTAGGAGAAACCAATGCTTCCATTGCGTCCGAAATGTGCCAAAACCCTAAGATCGACTATCTACTTGTCTGATTCGGATATCCAGAGCTCATGCTTCGAGTCGATGACATCATGATGACATCATCAAGTCACAACCGCCCTTCGGAACCGCCCTTGAAAACCTATATAAGGAGGGGTTGGCAACATTCATAATCAGTCTTGCCAATGCCAGTCTTGGGAGCTCAAGGAGTCGTGACCTCCAAGTAAGTACTTTCAAGTTCCAGTTCTAGTTCTTGTCTTGTTCCTTGTTCTAGTCTAGTTCTTGGACATACTATCTTGTCCCCTTGTAATCTAGTAGTAGGAGATCCTGTCGAGTTCTTCCGTGTATCCAGTTCATCTCCCAGAAGGGAGTTCTTGTAATCGAGACATCTTGTCTCATACTTACGATCCCGGGTTGTGGGATCTCCTGTATCATCTCTAGTTGAGTTATTCATACCTATCAGTCCCGGGTTGTGGGACATCTTGTATCGATCGCATATTCTTGTATCGTTTCCCCTTCGTGGGTGATCTTGTAACCAGAAGTGTATTTCCGAAATCTTGTCTATTGTAGTCAGAGAGCACAATCTAGTGCTCCCCTGACACTAAGCCTATAGTCCCTATTCTGACATACGGACCCGAGAATCCTAGGATAAAGATCGAAGAAGGAGAGATTACCAAATCTCAGAGATACCAAATCTTAGGAGGAAGCATATATAAACAGGATAATCAAAAGATTCTTGCTTGTTGTGTAGATGAATCAGAACATGCGAATTGGTTGCAATTAGCACATGTAGGTGCACTAAAGCAACATCATTCAAAACATCGAACATTACAGACTCTGCATAGACTAGGAGTATATTGGCCTTCGATGGAAGCAGATGTCTACAAATTGTGTAAAGAATGCCATGTTTGTTGTGAAAGACCACCAGTAGAACATGCTACATTATATCACGTGTCTCTCACACCAGACTGGGTGAATCGTTAGTGACATACTTGAGGACGAACACATTCCCTCAAGGAATGACCTTAGCTCGACAACGAAGTCTAGAGCAGGAAGCTCACGACTATTCACTTATTGGCGATAATCTATACAAAAGAGGACGAGATGCATATCTAAGACAATGTGTTCATGAAAGCGATTATCTGAGCATACTAGAGACTGCACACCAAGGAGTTGCAGGAGGTCATTTTGGACCTGAAAGGATAATCAAAGCCATCCTCTTTGCAGGATTATGGTGGCCCACTCTTCACATGGATGCTCATACCTATGTTAAGAGATGTGATGTGTGCCAAAGAACTCAGTTTCCTACTCGCAGAGATGAAATGCCATTGAAACCCATGATGGGAGGACATGCATTTTCTAAGTGGGGTATAGACTTTGTAGGACCCATTAACCCCCCTGCAAAAGGTACACATGCGGAATACATTATTGTTGCCACAGATTATCTCACAAAATGGGTAGAGGCAAAAGCCACGAAAAAGAATGATGCACACACGACTGCAAAATTGTTATTTGAAATTGTCTTTACAAGATATGGATTGCCTATAGAGTTAGTGAGCGATCGAGGCACTCACTTTCTAAACCAAGTCATTGAACATTTGTTACAGGATTTTATGGTGATTGACAAGAAATCCGCACCATATCATCCTCAGGCCAATGGTCAGGCTGAAAGCACTAACAAGATACTTTGTAACGTACTGACGAAACTCGTGAACAACAAACGTTCAGATTGGGACAAACAGTTACACCATGCTGTTTGGGCATATCGAGTGGCCTACAAGACCGTACTCAATGCAACTCCCTTTTAGATGGTTTTTGGTCAGAATGCAGTGCTTCCTTTGGACTTCTTGATACCGACCCTTAAGGTTGCACAAGAACATCAGTGGACCGGCCATGAATTATCAGCAAGAATAATGGACTTGGAATGATTAGGAGAAACCAGGCTAAAGGCAGCAGCAAGAATATACGCAGCTAAGAAGCGACAGAAAGCATATTTTGATGCACATGTGAAAGATAAAGGCCTAAAAGAAGGAGATTTAGTTCTAGTATATACGCTGAAACAGCACACACGTAAGTTAGAAAAGCGAGGTTATGGACCTATGATCATTAATCGACTCTCGACAAGTGGAGCAGTACAGTTAGCCACCTTAGAAGGAGACATAATGCCTAATTACATTAGTGGCTATAGAGTCAAGTTATATCAGGAACCTCTTACTGAGGATATGCTTAGACGACTCACGTTGGCAAAGAAGCGTAAGGAGGAAGAAAATAGAATACGAGCGGAAGCTCAGGCAGAAGCAATAGAACGCATTAAACGCATGAAGTTAAGAAGACAAGGACTAGGGAGAGAACAATATAACCATCTGGAAACATCACCCAGATATCCCATGGCCATGTGTCAAGTAAATTCAACCACTCATCCTAGCATAGTGGACAGGAGACCATTCATTACAGTCAGGCTAGAGCACGGCAACTCTTGCCAAGAGCTCAGGGCTTTAATTGATTCAGGTGCTGCGACTAGTGCGATTAGATGGTCCCACTATAAGGATTCAAGAGCAGAAATGCGGCCAATTGAGGCATACCTCATAGGGCTAGGAGGCATGGAAACCCCTTGCATGGGTGAGGTGGACCTTCCTATCCTCATTAAGGATGTGACCATGACAGCGAAGCTACTAGTGTGCCATGATGACGACCTGATAGAACCCCTAATCCTTGGCCAAGATTGGCTATACGATCACTCAGTGGACCTAAATCTTAGACAAGGCTCTTTACAGATTGGAACCTTAGAACAGAAGCGAGTGATACCGCTTGACTTCCCTACCGGCATTCCGACTGAGGTTTGTAACCCTAGACCCTATGAAATACATGCGACGGAAGACCGGAAGATCTTTGGTCAGATCAGTCACGATACGTCTACACCAACCCACTCGGGCTTGGCTATAGACAGTTGTCAATCAGAAGGACGACAGGAAATCTTCCCTGGGGCTTCCTGCAAACTAGAAGGGGCAGCTACCCAACCGCTAGGGCAGATGGACACAATCAGCGGTCAGGTGGGTTGCATCAGCGGCCAAATGAGCACAATACCATACGGTGCTCATCCTTCCAAACTTGTTGCGGACTGGCCTAGATTAAAGATAAAGAACGAATCACTTCCTAATGGGCAGGTCACGCAAGTGTTGGATCTCCCTTCTTTTCCAAGGCAGAGCGTCCACTGGACCTCTCAAACCCAACCACGAAGGAGTCAACCACAACAGAGGAACCCAGACCGATGACACCACCAGACAAGACAAAGAAAGCAGCAGTATCAACATCACAGAACAATAGCACGAGACAAATATGGGTGCCAAAAGGACAGCAACCACAGGCTATTGGCAACACTGCAGACGAGAACAAGACAAAGTTTCAACAAAAGCAGAGTCAGCATCCAAAGTCCCCTCGATCTTCTTCTACAAGTACAAATACTCGACAGATTTGGATCGCCAAGAAATACCTTATCCATAGACCCACACCCACGCAAATTTGGGTACCCAAACCATGTATCATAGCTCAACCCTCAAGCCATGTAATATATACCCCTCAAAAATCTTTCCATCCCTCAATACCACCAAACCCGATACTACTTTTTGTCCCTCAACAGAAACTCACCACCCACTCCAAGACTCTTAGGAAATGGATACCGAAACGTATCCAGACGTCTTCTTGTATCCCCTTATCTAACAATTCTCCCACCCCGCTTAAACACCACCCTTGTAATAATTCACCCTCAACTAAACCTTGTATGAATTCACACACCATAACCCCACGTCCCGCATAATAAAAGCTCATCAAGAAATGTATGCATAATCTGACCATGTAGGCGTCTAGAGACCTGCATTAGTTTTGCAAAAATTCATAGCATCAATCACTTCACAACACCTGGCTACACGGGTTACACATCGGTTATGGAAAGGGATTGCGGTCTCACCTTAATGGGATCATAATTAATTTCCATACTAATGTGCTAATCTTTCTAGCAGATCTTTTCCATTTGCTCGTCAGTCATCATGCAAACCGAAGCAGGACCATCAGAAGCTGGCCCAAGCACACCAATGGCCAATATTGGAGAATTACTAGTGGAATCTTATCCGATGATGCAACCTCCAGAGTTTCAAGGTTTTCCAAGACCCATGCCAATAGACGATCCTCCTAGAGGATATACTGAGAAAATTCATCGTAACTCTCACTGGTTTCAAGGCCTAGCAGGACCCTTAGCAGACGCTAATTTCATATTTGAGGCCAATTTGGCATTTGATCTTCGCACATGGGCCAAGTACCAGTTCTTTTCAAGAGAATTTGAAGGACTACAGAATACCCAAGATTTAACGCACGTTTGGGCACGAGCGGGATTTACAGAATATTTTAGTGACCCTCTGCCTAAACCTCATTTTTACAGATGCTTTTACTTAGTAACCACCTTGACGGCTTCAGAGAACAAGGATCTACCCGGCACATTCATGTTACCATCCTTGGTAAATGATCCTCCATTCAGAAGGTTTTATTTGTCTAAAGATTTAATTCGCGCAGCTCTGAAAATACATGGAACGCACACTCCGACGGAGCGAGAACGACTAGTCCCAGAGCAGATGAAACGTGGTGACATAACTAAGTGGGAGGATATTTCAGCTATAACCCCTGAGCTCTCCAAGCCATTACGGATATGCATGCAGCATTTTGCTTTCCCAGCTCAGGATCGTTTTACCATGCCCCACAAAAGAATCTGGTTTGGATTATACTTAGCATGTACTGGACCTCAAACGGTTGATCTAGCTAGCTGGATAATTGATCAGCTCTATTTGGCACAACGTAGGTGGGAGCGAAAGAAGGTCATCAATGGATGTTGTGCACTTACAAGGATTATATATATGTGTCTGGCATATGATTTACCCATAGAGCGCGCCATGACGAGTGAGGAATTGAAAGCATTCAAAGGGACCACTAAGAAGGCTAGAAATTCTAGCAAAGGCAGAGCCGGAAAACGCATGAGAGGAACCATACCCTGCCTTTAGGTGCCAGAATCACCCTCACCACAACCATCTCCAAAGCAGTCACTGACCGCAACCACTCCCACGGTACCACCAATTCGTATCCAGTTATGCCGGAGGGCACCACCAATACTGTTGCACCCCAAGTAGCCACAACCATAGAACCTATCACCACGGCAGCAGAACTTCCGACCACTATTGGTGCGGAAGCGTTCTCTTTTCCAATACCCCATTTAGAAGCAGAACAAGCAGAGCCACTGAACACAACGTTCGATTTTGAGATGCCCGATACATTCTCCAATGAGTTCCAGTTTTCAGAAGGACAATTGTTTTCTCAAGAATTTGAAAGGCCTAGCTACCCTACCACACCCAGGGATCAGCCACAAGGACAAATTGTGTCTAGCTCTGATGACGAAAGAACAGCAACCGATGACGACGAAGGAGACGACGAAGCTAGCCAGGGAACTCAGGAATCCCAAGAGCATGAACAGCCAGATGGCCAAGGACAACAAACAGACACACATGGTGATACAAGTACCCATGAAGATGAAACTTGTGAAGCAGCAGCTTACACAGTGGCTATTAAGAAGCTGTATATGTTGGTGTATAAAACACCACAAGAACTAAACTAATGTGGTATTAGAAGACCTCCTTAACCATCATTAGCTTAGCAATACTCACATTGTGAATCTCCATCTCTGAATTTAGTGAAAAACAAAATTTCACTTCACAGAAATCTGCACCTTTTCTTCAATCCTTCAATCTGACCTGTATTAGCTCAATCTTTGCAAAATCTTTTGATCACTTGCTAAGAGATGTTCTTGCTAATGTTAAGCAACACATAATAACCAAAACTTTCAAGTAATAACTTCAAAATCTTCTGATTTTGCTTCAACCTTTTCACTATGTCTGAAAACTGAACTTTGACTTCATCGATTTGACATACCTTTACTCTTAAGTTGATTTCTGTGAGTATGCGTCCCGTTTCTCAAAGATCTTTTGACCAAGTGTAGTTGAGGAGAGTAGCCTTAAAATGAGCTATCACTTATCAAAAACTTTACACCATGCTTCGAGATCTGACCTTCAGAAGATCAGTCAAATGTGCGCCAGAAAAGTCGTAACTGTCAACTACCTTACACAGTCATATGAAATGACTTAGAACTCAATATACAAGAGGAATTAGACTCAATCCTTCTACACAAACATGTATTGATTATCAAAGAAGATGTGTACAAAATGGCTTGGCCTAATTTTGCTCACAGCCATGGAAAACTCTCTGAGACTCAGAAGTTTTCTCTCACCATCTCTCTCAGAAATTACACGACTTTTCTCTACTCACTCAGATTACAAAATTGAGTTCTCTCATACATATTTTTGACTCAAATTAACTTATATACCTATGGTTTACATTCTTCTAGACTTGAACTCGTAAGTTCTAAAGATCAAATACAAATCTAGACTCTAATTTTGCACTAATTTACAATAGTGAAATTGTCCCTTCACTTAGGCTTGATTTTCTGTAAGTCTTTTCTTCACTTCTTCTTTCCTCCACCATATGTCTTCATATGTCTTCATATATCCATGCCTAATTAGTGACTGAAGCCCCAACAGCTCCCCCTCAATCACTAATTAGCATAATTTGACTTCTTCACATAGTCTTCTTCTCTTTTATTCCTGCCATCTCTTTGAACCTACTTGTCTTCACTCCATCCAAGCTTTTTGTCATAATATCTGCAATCTGTTCCTTTGTAGAAGTTTACACCACTTCAATCTCTTTCTCCATTACCTTTTCTCTGAGAAAATGATACTGTATCTCTATGTGCTTTGTCCTTGCATGAAATACAGGATTTGCTGCAAGATATAATGAACTCATGTTATCTCCATGAATGATGGGTATACCTCGATCAATTCCCAAGCTTTTGAATAATGTCTGCATCCATATGACTTCTTTTGCTGCTTCCACAAGTCCTTTGTATTCAGCTTCTGTTGATGATAAGGCCACTGTGTGTTGTTTCTTTGAACACCAACTCACAAGCTTATCTCCAATGTATATCATATAGCCATGGGTAGACCTTCTATCATCTTGACTTCCTGCCCAATCTGAATCACTATAAGCTCTCAATCTTATATTTGATGTAAAAGGATAATACAATCCTTCTTTCAAAGTCCCTTTGATATATCTAAGGACTCTTTGACCTGCAATCCAATGTGGATCTTTTGGACAATGCATGAATTGAGAAAGGACACCAACTGCATAACTAAGATCAGGCCTTGTTAGAGTTGCATAAATCAAACTTCCCACTAAAGATTGATACTTCCTCATGTCTTTGAATTCTGCACCATCATATCTACTAAGTTTGTGATTGACCTCTAGTGGTGTAGATGCCTCTCTGCAATTCTCCATGTTAAACTTCTTTAGAAGATTCAAGAGATACCTTTCTTGTGATACATAAATACCATGCTCTGCATAAGTGATTTCCATTCCAAGAAAATATGACAATTTTCCTAGATCACTTATCTTGAATTCCTTCTCAAGTAGCTTCTTCACCTCCTTGATTCCTTCATTTGAGGTACCTGTAATTATAATATCATCTACATATATACAAATGTAGATCATACCTTCATCTGTTCTTTTGATAAGTAAACTTGCATCTGCCTTTGAACTTTGATATCCAAGATCATTAAGATACTTTACAAGTCTATAATTCCAAGCTCTTGGAGCTTGCTTCAAACCATAAAGGGCTCTTCTCAACCTGCAAACATAATTTGGAAACTTATGATCTGCAAACCCTTGAGGTTGCTCCATGTAAACCTCATCTGATATATATCCATTCAAAAATGCATTCTTAATGTCCAATTGACTCAATGTCCATCCTTTTGATGCTGCAATGGCAATGATTGTCCTTATGGTTGACATCTTTGCTACAGGACTGAATGTCTCATCATAATCTATGCCAAATGTTTGAGCATAGCCTTTAACCACCAATCTAGCTTTGTATCTGGCTATAGTTCCATCTGCATGCTTCTTGATTTTGTAAACCCATTTATTTCCAATCACTTTCTTACCATTAGGCTTTGGGACAAGTTCCCAAGTTTTGTTCTCTTCAAGTGCATCAAACTCTTCCTTCATTGCTACTTCCCATTGTCTCTTACCCTTTGCTTCATCATAGCTTTGAGGTTCTTCATCTTCTTTAACCATGTAAGCATAGTTTTTCTGAGTCAAGTAAGAAGTATCATAGGAATACCTTGTAGGTTGCTTCCTCATTCTGGTTGACCTTCTTGGTTCACACTCTTCATGTATATCTGGATGTACTTCTTCATCAAATATTGGTCCATCTTCATTCCTTCTATATGATCCAACTCTTGATGTGCTTGCTTGCATATGTTCTTCATCTCCATCTATCTGCATATGTGACTTACCTCTTGCACTCCTTATCTCTTCTTCAAATGTTTCAAGATCACATTCTTTATCTGCATACCAACTCTTCTGTTCATCAAAGGTCACATCTCTGGAAACAATAAAATGTTTAGTTAAAGGACTCCATAGTCTATAACCCATTTGCTTTTCATCATACCCAATAAACACATATTTTTCTGCCTTTGGTTCAAGCTTATGTCTGAGTTGTGATGGAACATAAGCATAGGAAATTGACCCAAACACTTTACAATGGTCAAGTGTTGGTTTCTTACCCCACCAAGCTTCATAGGGGGTCATACCATTCAAAGCTCCACATGGTAACCTATTCACAAGGTATGTAGCTGTATTTACAGCCTCAGCCCAAAGATAATTAGGGCAATTCTTTTCCTTTAACATTGCTCTTGCAAATTCAACCAATGTTCTATTTCTCCTTTCTGCCACCCCATTATGTTGAGGTGTATACCTGCAAGTTATCTCTCTCTTGATACCTGCATTCCAAAGATAGTCATTAAAATCTTGAGAGAAGTATTCTCCCCCTCCATCAGACCTTAGCCTCTTGAGTTTTTGACCTGTAACTCTTTCTGCATAAGCATGAAAATGTTTGAAGGCTCCAAATACTTCTGATCTTTCCTTTAGAACATAAAGGGTTATCCACCTTGTAGCATCATCAATAAACAAAACATAATACCTAGATCCATTTATTGAACCTTCTTTTGTTGGTCCCCATACATCTGTATGTATGAGTTCAAGCAAACCATCATGCTTGAAACCTTTCTTCTGAAATGGTAGTCTATTAGCTTTTCCCATCTGACAAGCTTCACACTTGTATATCATATGTTGATTCTTCACATTTGGTAGTCCCAATACAGATTGATTCTCCACCATAGTTTTGATTCCTCTTTCATTGAAGTGTCCCAATCTCTTATGCCAAAGATCTAACTCTGTAATTACTTCATCACCATGTGTGATTAGGGCTTGACCAACATTTCCTTGCACTTTGAGAGTAAAAAGTCTACCTTCCTTCTTACCACAAACAATGGGTTTGTATGCATCCTCTGGATCTTCAACAAATACCCCTTCATTTGTAAATCTGACTTGGAAACCTTTTTCCACTATTTGTCCAACACTAATCAGATTCTTTGGTATTGTTGGAACATACAAAACATTTGTTAATAAATCAGCTCCACTCCTGCACTTCACTTTTCCAATTGAATGCACACTATGTTTTGTGTTATCACCTGTTTGTACTGTATGACTTGAATTGCCTTCTTCCAATTCTGACAACAATTCTATATTACCTGATAAATGATTTGAACAACCAGAATCAATATAAAATACCTTGAGATCCTCCTTCTCTGATGAACTTATTGAATTCATCATCAATGTTGTATGGTTGTCATTCTGTGTATCATTTGCATAATTGTAATATGTGGTGTTGTATGATTGGTTCTGATTCCAATTTCTTCCACCACCTCTTCCATAACTTCCTCTTGAATTCTGTCTTCCTCTTTGAAATTGATTCTGAAACCTTCCACCTCTTCCTCTGCCATTGTTGTTCTGATTTTGACTTGCTCCTTGTTGATTGTGCCAACAATCATATGCTAGATGATTGCTCAATCCACAAATCCAACATGTCTTCTTGTTATTGTTCTGATTACTTCTACCTCTTCCATTTCCTCGACCTTTACCTCTGCCAAAACCTCTTCCTCTTGCATAATTTGCTTGAGTTGTTGACTCTTCTTCATCCTTTACCTTGCCTTTATCTCCTTTCTTTTTGTTCTTCACATACATTGCAGAACTTTGACCTTTGTCTCCATCTGACTTCAAATCTTGCTCAAATGTGAGCATCAATCCAAGTAATTGATTTAATTCTGGCACATAATGGTTTAATGAGAGTTCTGTTGAAAGTACAAAAGGCTTCCACCTTTCATCACCTCTTAACCCTGCAAGTAATTGAGCTATCAACCTATGATCTTCAATATCCTCATCAATGGATCCAAGGCTATCTGCCAAGTCCTTCATCTTAGTGACATAATCACTAATACTCTGATTTTGCTTTTTCTTGAATGTGGTGAACTCTGACCATAAGCTAGCTTTCCTAGCTTTAGTAGTGTTTTGGAAGTGGTCTTCCAAAGCATTCCAAATATCTTCAGCTGTTTCTAAACCTCTGATGTGTGGCAACAAATAATCTGTAATAGTGTTGTATATATAAGCTCTTGCACTTGCATCTCTCTTCTGCCATAACTTCAAAGCTTCTAGCTCTTCTTTTCTTGGATGACTTTCATCTTCAAATTTAGGCTTCTCTTCTTCACCTGTCACATATACCATTAGGTCCTTACTCATAAGTAAGGCCTCCATCCTCATTACCCAAGCAGGATAGTTATCTCTGTCCAATTTGTCAATGGACACATGATCTGCCATGGTATCCTTGCTTCTGCTTCAACCTGTAAGTGTAAGGTTAAAGAATGATACCTTTTGTAGACCTTTACCCTTGGAAGTAACTTCGAAATAATCTTCTGATGACTTTTGTTTGTTGAACACCTCAGCTTCCTCCTTCTTTGATAAAGAACTCTTCAAATCTTCTTGTATCTGCACTCCTTTTACTCTCGAGGACCTTATCTGCTCTGATACCACTTGTTGGTGTATAAAACACCACAAGAACTAAAATAATGTGGTATTAGAAGACCTCCATAACCATCATTAGCTTAGCAATACTCACATTGTGAATCTCCATCTCTGAATTTAGTGAAAAACAAAATTTCACTTCACAGAAATCTGCGCCTTTTCTTCAATCCTTCAATCTGACCTGTATTAGCTCAATCTTTGCAAAATCTTTTGATCACTTGCTAAGAGATGTTCTTGCTAATGTTAAGCAACACATAATAACCAAAACTTTCAAGTAATAACTTCAAAATCTTCTGATTTTGCTTCAACCTTTTCACTATGTCTGAAAACTGAACTTTGACTTCATCGATTTGACATACCTTTACTCTTAAGTTGATTTCTCTGAGTATGCGTCCCGTTTCTCAAAGATCTTTTGACCAAGTGTAGTTGAGGAGAGTAGCCTTAAAATGAGCTATCACTTATCAAAAACTTTACACCATGCTTCGAGATCTGACCTTCAGAAGATCAGTCAAATGTGCGCCAGAAAAGTCGTAACTGTCAACTACCTTACACAGTCATATGAAATGACCTAGAACTCAATACACAAGAGGAATTAGACTCAATCCTTCTACACAAACATGTATTGATTATCAGAGAAGATGTGTACAAAATGGCTTGGCCTAATTTTGCTCACAGCCATGGAAAACTCTCTCAGACTCAGAAGTTTTCTCTCACCATCTCTCTCAGAAATTACACGACTTTTCTCTACTCACTCAGATTACAAAATTGAGTTCTCTCATACATATTTTTGACTCAAATTAACTTATATACCTATGGTTTACATTCTTCTAGACTTGAACTCGTAAGTTCTAAAGATCAAATACAAATCTAGACTCTAATTTTGCACTAATTTACAATAGTGAAATTGTCCCTTCACTTAGGCTTGATTTTCTGTAAGTCTTTTCTTCACTTCTTCTTTCCTCCACCATATGTCTTCATATGTCTTCATATATCCATGCCTAATTAGTGAGTGAAACCCCAACATATAGAACTATGGAAAAAGTTTGGGCATGGCTGACCGAAGAAGAGAGTCAAGCCATAATAGAAGAGGAACTCGTCATAGGCGGATTCGAAGACGCATACATCAAAGGATTCAGGGAGTTAGTCAAATCAGTAGGCTCCAACGAAGCACTCAGGTACTTGCAAAGAAAGCCACTACCACAGTTTGACCCCCGCAGAGTACGACTACTTTCAAAGCCCGGTGAATACATTCGTGTACCAACAAGAGCACAGTCTTCAGAACAAGCCAGGGAGGCACGCCTCGTCCCCGAAAGTTCATTGGCAGCAGAAACCATCCTTGTAGATTCCCCACCCCGCGCTACAACTGTACATACATCAGTAGTCACTAAAGTACCGACCACCCCAACCGCTCCTCCATCTCCGCCCGTCCATCCAGCCTCCCCTACTCATCCTCCTTCCCCCAGACTAACATCTTCATTCGCCGGTGGCGTAGCAAAAATCGTCTTTACGACCACTCACCCCACAATTCTTGCACCCATTAGCCCTAGTCTACCCCCTCCCACACCCACCTTTCTATCCAACCCATTCCTCCATCCATCTTTTCCATCTTTCCCCACAACTCCAAGACCCCTTTTTCCATTCCCACCGCCATTAACCTTCTCCCCCGTCTCACCTCCCCAACCCACTGTAACCCCTCTTTCCCCTTTCCACCCAGCTGCACCAGCCTGCCCCCCTGTAAATTACTCCTCAACCTTTGTAAATCCCATATTTACACCAACACAAGCACCCACAGTCACACCCATATTCACAGTCACTGCACTGGACACGTCCAATGACATGGACATCTCACCATCTACTGCACCATCACTCACTTCACTCACGGCACAAACATATTTAAGCACCTCACAATTTTCCACGATCACCACAGCATCCACCTTCCCACCCCCATTCCCCGTTCCCTTTGCATCTACACCCACTGCATCTTCATTTAGCACCCCATTAATACTATCACCCACTGTAGATAATGCATTTCGACAGATGTTCATGTGTATGACGCAAGTAAGAGATGAGTTCACATCTCTTGGCGATAATTATCAGCAGCTGCAGAGGACAACCAATGACTTACAGTCGCAGCTTAATTTATTGTCTATTGAGAATGCCTCACTGAACAGCCGCTACCAAGAATTACGAGAGGCCTATCATAAATTAGAACTAGAAAGCGAAGAAAAGACCAAGGAAGCCACTACTGACCTGGATAACTTATTACGAGCCCAGACAGTCCGCAATGCAATGCTAACACGAAACATGGGCTTACTCAGAAGACATCTAGCAGCAGCAAAGGAAGAAAACCAGCGCTTACAGGACCAGAATCGAGAAAACTTAGAAGCAGCCCTAGACCATCCAGACCAACCACTCAGTCCTAGCCGATTCAAAGCCATTCCCTCAGATTCCATGAGGATGTTGCTAGAAGATCATGTAAGACTGCTAGATGAATACGATCGCATGAACGAGGAGTTATAGAAACTCAAAGACGATCACAAATTACTCCAGTTACGAGCACCGGCACACCAAGACATACGAGCACCTGTGGACCCCTCTCCTGACATCTTAGAGGAACTCAACTCATTACGGGCCCAGGTATCAAACCTTGAATCAAGGATTGCAGTATATGAAGCACCACCAAGGCCAGATTCCCCACCCTAGCTACCAGCTGAGGAAGAAACTGTCACCATCCCGGTGGAGGAAACGTTTGAAGAGGCGTACGAGCCACAACCCATCCCAGGCGGACGCGTCACGGCTGAAGGCCAGATGACTTACGAACTACCGACCCCGCGTGGATGAAGACTATTGAGGAACTTGGGACAACGCACTCAGCTAGAGTAGAGGCACAATTACATGCCATGGCGATGATAGAAGAAAGAATTTTACAATTACAATATCCATTCTTTGCTCACTTGGCCCCACGACGATACATATCTGGGCATGAGCTACAGTATAAACCGTATTTTATGTTAATGGCCGAATACCAGTTAGCCATTGAGAAAGAGACAGGTAAGAAACCATCGCATGCAACTCAATTCGAGGAGGATGATCTACCACTTGACGCGCATCAAGGAGAGATCTATCAACCAGAGTGGCGCAAAGATTTACTACAGAAGTATCCAGAAATGATGAGTACATGGGTAAAGGCACCTTTGCACTTAAAGTACAACCCATGTTGGGGACCAATACCACGACGCCGCTCTTGGACTGCCTTTGCTATTAAGGTACAAAACAATAAGCAGTGTCAGGACTGGTTGAATTACCCCTGTTTTAAGCCACCCATTGAGTTACCAAATCTAGGCTACATGATGGCTACAATTCGCCACTGGCTCCCTAGATTAAAGCATATGGACGATATAGCGGCGCATATGACTGTCAAAATCTTTGACATGATGCAAATGATTTTTAAAGTCTTTCGACGCGTCAAGGCACCTCATGTAAACACCCCGGGCTTCGAGCATGGCAATTTCGATCTGGTATATGATATGAGTACAACGCCATCGCTACGGGTGTGTTATGCCTGGCATTGCAGAATAAAGTATCTACCGGAGTGCTACAAGCAGACGTTCGAAGAGATGTTCACCACCGGCTTTTGGGAATACCATTCAGAGGTATTCATAAGCAGGCCTACACATTTATTACACTTATTTGCCTGTGAACGAATGGTCTATTCCACACACTATAACCTCCCACCATCAGATGAACCGCAACCAATAGACTGGGAGAAACTCGAGGCCGATCTGGCCCGAGGCACTCGTATCTCCGAGCACACCCTCGCTCAAGAACTCCTACAGAACTATATCCGGCAGACCTCACAACAAGGTTCTGTCAGGGACGACAGAAGCGAGAGGGAGGGGGGTGTTGGAAGCAGCCAGAGGCATAGAAGACTCGGAAGCATGTAACGACGGAGCAGGGAGCCAGTCGAATCTTTTTTCAAAGAATCATGTTTTAGAAATACTTTTCAAAAACCTCCAATGGTGATTTTTATCACTAATGTAACATTTGTAACATAGAAAAACCCTTTTCTTAATTTCTAGCTCCATTTTGTGCAAGCCGAGGAGTCCTCAAGCTTGAGGAGCTTAGGTAGAACAAGTGTATCAATTTTGGTTATTTTTAGACACCGTTTACCCTTTCAAATAGCATCTAGGACCTATTTTTTAACTATGCCGATCACTAGATGTGAAACCGGTCAAAACTAGTCTAGAAACTATAAAAAGAGCTAGAGAGCTCATTTTTGAGGTTAGCTTGTTTGAGTAGAGAAGAGCTTAGAGCTATTTTGAGCTTGTAATAGTTTTCTTGAGTAATAGAGTTGATTTCTCACCTTCCATTGTGTCTTGCTTGTCTCTTCGTAGTGTGTGTGTATGTGTGTGTGCATCTCTATGCTTCTCACCTTCACTCTCACATCATCTCACATTCACGATCTTCATATCACTCCTATCTCTTCCGCAGATTGACATTAAGGAGGTGGAGCTTCTTAACGTGGTTCTCACCATTGTGCTAGAGCAACATTGTATGTGTATGGCTTTTGTGTAGAAGGTTTGGCATCCGAGGTCATGGGAATCGTGTGTGAGCATATGTCAGGATCTACACCTTTCAAGTCCTTGTAGCTCCAAGCGAATACATCTCTGTACTCTCTTAGCAAAGCTGTCAAATATTGCTCTTCTTCTTCCGTCAGGTCATATCCTATGTAGGTGCATCTTTCTTCTCCTTCTTCTATGGCTACAACTATTTTCTTGGTGGTTTCTTTGTTATCATAGGATTCTCCTGATTGTGCCTCACGTTTAGGCATTCTAATCATGACTCTCCTATCTTCTATGTCATACTTCTTAAAGTTTTCAGGGACCTCAAACAGAGATTCTTCCTCCTTTGGTGTGACTTGTCTCTTCTTCATTTTCTTGCCTTCGTTCTTAGTGGTCAGTTGTGTGGTTAATACCACCTCATTCATAATTTCTTCATGGCTCTGAGGGTGAGCTTCTACTTCGTAAAAATATTCCTCATCTGATGCAAAAGGAGGTTCCATTATAATTGACTCTAGATCGGAGTCACTTGCATCCTCAAATGCATCAGTGCTAGGTTCACATTCTTCAATAACCGAATCACCCATGATTGACTCTATTGTGAATACTAAAAATGTCATAGCCATCCTCGTCATAGTGGGGTGTCCATTGTTCTTCATTGATGGCTACATCCATTGCTGCTAAAATTTCCGCCCAGCCGTGAGGTTCGAATTCTTCGTCAAGAAATACTATAGGTGCATAGGCTGGGTCTTGAGTTGATCTATGATTTTCCTTTGCACCTACCTCTCTGGCTTTTTCTCTCTTCTCTTTTTCTACTACTACTTTGCGCATCCATAAGTGGGTGTCCTCATGCATCCATGAGGATCCTGATCCTATGGAATAAACTGACTCAGTATCATCTTTGGTTCTATGGATGGGGTTCCATTGAATAGGCAGTACGTCTCTATGAGAGTAATCCTTAAGATTGACTTTGGTTGTAACACCTAAGTGTTGCAAATACAAAGAATTGGTTTCCCAATATTGTACCACTTGCAATTGCCGCATAAATGGTGTTCCCAAAATCATCTCATAGGCATGATACTTGTTGAAGGCACATATGGCAAAAGAATGCCCAAACTCTACTCCAGAAGTGGTGAGAGTTATTCCTTCTAGTAATCCTAAGGGTCTTTCTATGTGACCATCGGCCATTTGCAATTTCATTCTTGTTGGACTGAGTGCTAGCTTGCCCCATTGCTTCCATAAGGAAGTGGTAGCAATTGCAACTCCTGCTCCTGAATCCAAAATTGCCTTCGTGGTGTAATCTTGATGGGTAATTGGAAGATAAGGTGTTTCCTTCTTCTCCTTCACTTATGTCTCCTATCTTGTCCAAGGGTATTTCTGGCACTATTCTATGAGATCCTACTTGGGAACGAGGTTTTGCTACTTCTGGCACTTGATTGGCTACATGTTTCCATAGTTCTGGTCTAACCTTAAGTAGCTCTTCCAAGGTGAGATTGCACTGCACTTTAGTGTTTTTCACTACCTCTGTGTTCCTAGGAATGATTGAGTCTTCGTTTCTTACCATGACCGTGGGTGCTCTCATACAAGTAGACTTAGCTTCCCATGGGCCAGTGAAATGGGATAGTTCTTGTAAGGAATTAGACTCAAAGTCTAATCTCTCATGAGATTGGGCACTCTCCTGCTCTCCAAAAATGGAAGGAATGTCTTGTGGGAATTGATCATGCGCATCATCCACAAGTTCAATGGGAGGAGGATCTTCACTCTCTTTAGCCCATTTCTCTTCTTGAATCTCTCGCAAGAACTCTAGTGAGTACTGATTCATAGAAGAAGATGTGTCGAGTTCAATGGAGTTAGGCACATAAGCTTCCTGGGTAGGAAGGCTTATCCTTTCACTTGCCTTGTCCTTACGTTGAGAGGCGGGGTCCTTTTGTGATTGTGCAACTAGCCTCTCAAATCTTTTTAGCAGTCCATCAAAGTACAACTGCGTCTTAGCTGAACTAGAGAAGTTAAAGAGGCGACTAGCTTCAAACATGGTTTGAGCCAATTCCACCATCTTAGCACAAACTTTAGTTCGTTCAAGCTCTAGTTCGGCTCTAGGGTAACATTTTTCATGATCCGTTACGTTTGTCCCTTCTTGGATTCTGGCCTCATATGCTTTAAGCATCATATCTAGGTCCTCGGGAGTGGGATCGACTAAGATTGATCCTACTCTAGGGGGTGGATTGTGTGAGATGGGTTGGAAGGTGGTGGATTGGATGGAGATGGGAATGGTGGTGGTGAAGTAGTGTGAGAGTGAGGTTGAGATGTGAGTTCAATTATCTTGGCTTTTGTTTCTCTCAAGCTTTCCTCTAGTTCACTCATTTTCTTTGCCCATTGCCTTTTCATTCTCTCGTGACTATCCTTCCAACCTCTGGTCCTTTTCTTAGTTATGCTCTCAGTTTCACTAACCCGAGAACTCTTTTCGTGGCCTAACCCTTGGTTTTGCTATAAAGCTTGAGCTCTAGTGACCACTTGCACACGGGCAGTGGAAGTTACACTTCCTATAGAGTCTACTACTAACCCAATAACGTTGATAGCAATGATTTTCAGTATATTGTTGGGGTTCTTAGGACAATCTTGCAAGAGATGCTCTTTCCCACAATCGGGACAAAAACCTTGAATTGTCACGGATTGGGGTTGTGTAGGTGCAGGCATAGGGCAATCACGAATGAGGTGATCTCCCTGAAATCAATAGCACAGTCCTCTAGGTAATAGGGGTCTTACCTGCCTAGGTTGAGGTCTAGAGTTGGGGTTTGCGTACATGACATTTGCATACTCTGGCTCCCAACTAGGTTCACTCGGGTCTTCATAATAGTATGACTTGTTATGCTCAGGTGACTACATGTAGTAAGCCTGTGGACTATGAATGTGAGTAGAGTCAAAACTATGATCGCTGGGGTCACTTTCTGAAAGCAATGGTGTTACTTGCACTATGGCTCTGTTCAGATTCTCTTCTGCACTAGAATCACATTGGATGGGGTTGGAGGTTGCTAAGCTAACACAGGTTGAGGCCTTTGTTGGTTTTGGTAGGGTTGCTAATAAGGTTGTTTTGGTCTGCCATATTGTTGTGGTGGGTATTGGTTCTGGTATCTTCCTTGTTGAGAGTATGGCTGTGGATAAGTTTGCCTAACTCTTTGCTTATTGTATGGGCAATCTTGCACGGTGTGGTTGGTGCATCTTCTCTCTATGGTGTAGTATTGGCAACTAAGGTTCACTTGGGGTTGAGCCATAATGGGACATACATTCGCCATATGGTTGCCTCCACAAGTATAGCATCTTTTCACTGGTGCAAACCTTGGTATTTGTTTGCTTGAGACTCCCAGTTTTTGGGCTACCTTCTCTGCTAGCTCCTCAATAGATGTGGACGGATTTAAATTGAGGCTACTATAGCTATCTGAATCTCTGTAGATTTTTGAAAGCTCTAATTCTTCCCCTAGGCTATCCTCAATGTCGATGCACATACGTACACACTCTTCTATGGTCCTAGGGTCCTTCAAGTACACATAAAATATCAATTTGGTACTTAGCAGTCCATCCAAGAATAAAGCCACTTGTTTGGCTAGTGTGGGTAACTCAGGAACAGGACACCTCTCTAGGTATTGCCTAAACCTTCTTCCTGCAAGTCTAACGGTCTCTTGAGGTGCCTGCTTGAAGTTGTGAATCAGTGAGGAAGTATTATGCCATATACCACTCTTAGAGAATTTGGTATTGAAAGCCTCTAGAAGTTGGTCTATGTTCTTGAACTGTCTCTCATGTAGTGGTTGAAACCATGTAAGGGTTGTGTTCCTAAGGGTTCGACCAAAAGCATTGTACTGTGTGAATAGGTCCTCAACTTGTTCAGCTCTCAAGATTTGCCTAAACTTGGCCACATGATCATATGGGTCTCCAGTGCCATCGAAGTAATTCTTCATGGACTTAACCAGCTGGGTTGGCCTCAAGTCCTAGTGTGTTCTCTAGGCCTTGGCAAAGGAAAATCATCAGCATTTCTTTGGTTCCTTGGGTCTCTAGGTCTCTCAGCTTTCGCTCTATCTATCTCTGTTCTTGTTCTTTCTCTTCCCAGTGGATTAGCAAAGCTCACTTCAGGTCTATCTTTACTCCTGTCCCTTTGAGCTCCATGAGCGTGGGATGTTCCAACTCCTTGGGACCTTTCTAAACACTCTCAAACCTTCTTAGATGTATCTAGGTCTTGGATATGACCTACCATGGAGTTGCTTATGTGTTGAGATAGAATGAAGATCGCTCCCCTATTGCTTTCTTCCCACTCTATAATGGCTCTCATTTGATTCACGTATACATATACATATACATATACATATACATATACGTATACATATACATATACATATACATATACGTATACATATACATATACATATACATATACATATGCATATACATATGCATATACATATGCAACATATGAATATGCATATGCATATCCATATGCATACGCATATGCATATCCATATGCATACGCATATGCATATGCATATGCATATGCATATGTATATGCATATGAATATGCATATGCATATCCATATGCATATCCATATACATATCCATATGCATATCCATATACATATCCATATGCATATCCATATACATATCCATATACATATACATATACATATACATATACAATTACATATACAATTACATATACATATACATATACACATATTGTGCGAGAAGGAGTTAGGAAGTGCGAGGGAGAGCAAGCGCCTGTGTTTTTCCACGGTTTTCTGCACATATGGAGCT
Source organism: Ceratopteris richardii (assembly GCA_020310875.1). Classification (NCBI taxonomy): domain Eukaryota; kingdom Viridiplantae; phylum Streptophyta; class Polypodiopsida; order Polypodiales; family Pteridaceae; genus Ceratopteris; species Ceratopteris richardii. The sequence continues at coordinate 110,156,879 of CM035439.1, read as the reverse complement.
CGCCATTTCGCGGCACTCAAAATTTTGAATTTCCTGCCAAAAAACATGATTCTGACTGAAAAGCATAATTTTCATAAAATTCAATTTTTTTCAAAAAATGCGATTTTCAGTTCCCACCTAAGTCACACAAAAACACGAAGTATGCAATGGCAAAGGAAAACTCTAATAGAGCATTGGTGTCAGTGACTCCTTTGGTCTCAGAAAATGACCATCATGCTCAGAATTTTGACTACTCCTATGAAGATAGTCCACAAGCTTATTACACAGAGTCACCCTGAGCATAGGGAGACTTATCCATATCAATATGAGGCATCACCTATGGAACGAAATTGGGAGCCACAATACTCCAATGTCATGTATACGAATCCTAACCCTAGGCCCCAATTGAGACAAATGAGACCCCAAGCCCCTAGAGGATCATATTTTAGATGTCACGGCGACCATTTCATTCATGAATGTCCCCACCCACCATCTCCGAGACAAGGACAAAGCATCACAATACAAGCCTTTTGTCCTGAGTGTGGCAAAGAACATCTCCCACGAGATTGTCCAAGGAACCCCTCTAGTGCACCCAAGGTTACACCCATTAATGTGGTAGGCTTAGTGGTGGATTCAAGTGCTATTAGCAGTAATGTGGCTCCTATACAAGTAGTCACTAGAGCACAATTCTCAAAACAGGATAAACCAGCTGAACGATCAGATTCAAGTGAATCAAGAGAGCCTAGTAAGAGGAAAACAAGAACATGGAAGGATACCAGGGAGAAGGCCAAGCGCAAGTGGAATAAAATCTAGCAAAACTAGAAGAAAGCCTGAAAGAGGTGAAAACAAAAATAGAAGACAGTGCATCTCAAAATCCCTCACATGATGAAACTCCATCCACTCCACTTCATCACACCCCACCACCCATTGTAAATAGACTACAACCATGGTCTATTCTTGCAAATCCAATCCCAGAAGACTTGGACATGATGTTCAAGGCCTACCAAACTGGACTTCAAGAAGGGCCTACAACTGCAAACCTAGACAAGAGTTACCCTAGAGCAGATTTAGAGATTGGACGGACAAAGATGTGCGTGAAAATGGTAGAGCTAGGTCAGGCTATGCTAGAGACCAATCAGTTGTTCAATCAAACAAACTCTATCAAACCAGATTTGCATTTTCAGGGCTTACTAGAAAGATTAGAGCAATTGGTAAACAAACTGCAGGTTTCTTTACCTTCATAGGCTCAATCAGTTATTGAAAGAGAAAACTCGCCACCTATGAAAGTTTATGTTCTTGATTCCATGGATGGGGAAACACCTCTTTCAATTCAACAGTACTCTCAAGAGTTCTTGCGGGAAATACAAGAAGAGAAATGGGCCAAGGAGAAGGATAATCCCCCTCCTATTCCTGAGATTGATGATCTTCATGATCAGTTTCCCCAAGATATTCCATCTATTTACGGAGATCAAGTAGAGCAACAAGAAGAGGAAAGATTAGATTTTGAATCTAATTCTTTAGAAGAGTTGCCACAATTCACAGGCCCGTGGGAATCTGAATCTCTTCAAGTCAGAGCACCCACAATATTGGTAATACATGAACACTGAGTGGTTCCAAGAAACACTAATGTCATGAAGAACACTAAGGTTCAGTGCCATCTCATCGTAGAAGAGCTGCTCAAAATAAAACCTGAATTATGGAAACATGTGGCAAATCAAGTTCCTGAACTCAATTCCAATGTGTCAAAAGCAGGCTCTAAGCAAAAAGTACCAGAGATACCTTTAGACAAAATAGGTGACATGAGTGAAGGTGAAGAAGGTAATACTTATCTTCCAATCACCTACCAAGGTTACACAACCAAAGAGATCATCGATTCAGGTGTTGGTGTTGCAATTGTGACCACCTCCTTGTGGAAAGAAATGGCGCAAGCCCGCATTAAGACCAACTAGAATGAAGCTTCAAATGAATGATGGCCATATTGAAAGACCTCTAGGATTGCTAGAAGGGATAACTCTAACCACTTGCCGTGTAGAGTTTGAGCACACCTTTGCTATATGTGACTTTGGCAAAAATAATATCTTTGAAATGATCCTAGGAAGACCCTTCCTTCTACAACTGCAAATAGTGCAGGATTGGGGCACCAAATCCTTGTACTTACATCACTTAGGGGTCACAACAAAAGTAAATCTAAAAGACTATACCTTTAGAGATGTCCCACCCCTACAGTGGAATCCTATCCACAAGGTGTAAGAGGATTCAATCTCTATGCATTTTGAAAGTTCTTCTGATGCATCCTGGATGCATGAAGATACTCACCTATGGATATGCAAAGTCGCAGAGGAAGAGGAAAAATGCCTAAAAGCAAGAGAAGAAGGAACTTCTCAAGGAGAAAGACCAATTAAAGACCCAGCCTACACATCGATGATCTTTCCAGATGAGGAATTTGAACCTCATGGTTGGGCAGAAATCCTAGCCACCATGGACATTGCTGTCAATGCAGAACAGTGGACACCTCATTGTGATGAGGAACATTATGACATTTCAGTGTTCATGTGTCAGCGCTTGTTGGAAGAATGTGACCCTAGTGATGTCATAGAAGAAGAAGAGAATGACCATGACCTAGAGTCCATTGTAATGGATAGTTGCTTTAATTCAGAGGAGCACTATCTAGAAGACATATGAGTCCATACCCAAAAAGAAGAAGAACCTCTCACAAGAATTAAAACGGCAAATTCGAAGGATGGAAGTGAGAGTGGTCAAAAGAAAAAGAAAAGAAAAGCAGTGAAACAAGAAGAGGAGGAATCACTGTTTGAAGTACTAGAGAATTTCAAGAAATATGAAGTTGAAGACCAAAGAATTTTGGTAATAGGTAACAAAGAGCGATGTACTTACATAGGAGAAGACCTAAGTGTAGAAGAAGATATAGATCTTGTAGCTCTATTAAGGGAATATAGGGACGTGTTTGCATGGCACTATAGAGATTTGAAGGGAGTAGATCCAAACATTTGCTCTCATATGATCCCCATGACTGTTGATGCCAAGCCCACCAAACAAAAGCCCTACACATATAATGACACTTATGCAGCCAAGATAAAAGAAGAAATTGATAGGTTGATTGAAGCCGGATTTATCTATGAAATTGAGCATATTGAATGGGTGTCCCCAATTGTAGTGGTGCCCAAGAAAAATGGGAGATTGCGAGTGTGAATTAACCTCAAAAAAGTTAATGCCGCTACAATTAGAGATAGCTATCCACTTCCAATCACTGAACATTTATTGGAGTGTGTTGCAAGCAAGGAAGTTTATAGCTTTCTTAATGGATTTTTAGGCTACAACCAAGTAGCCATTACCCCAGAAGATCAACACAAGATGGCTTTTCCCACAAAATGGGGAATCTTTGCATTTTGTGTGATGCCATTTGGGCTCCCAAATGCACCTGCAACATTCCAAAGGCTCATGTGTCATGTCTTCAAAGAGTTCATGGGAAAGAGCTTACAAGTATATGTGGATGATTTATGTGCCCATTCCCAAGAAAGAAGATACCACATCCCTAAGCTCAGACAAATCTTCAACACGTGTAGAGACTATCGAGTGTGTCTGAACCCAGAGAAGTGTGTGTTCATGGTATGACAAGGTAAAATTTTAGGTCACATTGTTTCTAAGAACGGAATCTCAACAGATGAAGACAAAGTAAGAGCCATAGCGGAATTGGAAAGGCCAAGGAATGTTAAAGAGGTACAAGCCTTTATGGGACATTGTGGATATTACCACAGTTTTATCCACATGTATGCGATAATAGCTAAACCTCTTTATGCCCTGGTGAGAAATTTTGAGTGGAATGATAAATGTGAAAATTCCTTCAATGAACTGGAGAGACATTTGTGCACAGCACCAATACTCACCACTCCTGATTGGAATAAACCATTCCATGTCCATGTAGATGCATCCAATCATGAAATTAGATGTGTGCTAACACAACCTACAGGTGAAGGAAATTTAGATTTGCCTATAGCTTATGCTAGTAGACAGCTAAATGCAACTGAACAAAACTATACAACAAGTGAAAGAGAAGGCTTAGGCATTGTATATGTTGTGAAGAAGTTTAGAAACTATCTATTGGCCAAAAAGTTCAAGTTTTTCACTGATCATCAAGCTTTATTATATTCGGTCAATAAACCTTGCAATACAGGACGCTTAGTAAGATGGTTCCTCTTGTTAATGGAATATGACTTTGAAGTTGTTGTTAGGAAAGGTCGGACCCACCTCAGGGCAGATCACCTTTCTCGCATCACTTCAAGAGAGTCACCATAAGGAGTGTTTGATGAATTGCCAGATGCTTATCCGTTCAATTTAGAAGTTGTTCCTAAATGGGCAAATAAGTTGGTACCAGTCCTAACCTTTGGACCTGCAAATAAGCTGTGAAAATGAACAAAGATGAAATTGTAAAATCACAAAAATATAAAATATTGGCAGGAAGCATGTACAAACAAGATACAGAGGGTGTATTAGCTTGTTGTGTCAAGGACAATGAACATAGTAGTTGGTTGCAACAAGCATATGAAGGATTGCTAGGAAATCACTATTCTAAACAACGAACATTGCAAAATCTAAAATGTTTAGGAGTGTATTGGCCTAGCATGGACAAAGAAATAAATGAATGGATTAAGAATTGTTGAATATGTCAAGAGAGACGCCCCGTGGAGCATGCCACTCTTTAGCACGTGTCATTAATTCCAAATTGGAGTGCTCCATTGGTAGAATTTATGAAATCAGGAACCTTACCCAATGAGGCTAGTCTAGCAAGGAAACAAAGCATGGAGCAAGAAGCTCAAGACTATGCTCTAGTAGGAGACAAACTATACCGAAGAGGCAAAGATGGTTACTTAAGATTGTACGTTCACAAATTAGACTATTTGAAAATCTTAGAAACTGCACACAGCAATGTTGCAGGTGGACACTTTGGTCGTGATCGAGTAATTAAGACCATTCTATTTTGAGGACTTTGGTGGCCCACTCTTCATATGGATGCACACACCTATGTGAAGAGATGTGACACATGTCAACGTGCACAATATCCGATCAGAAAAGATGAGATGCCTTTGAGACCAATGATGGGTGGACATTCTCGAAGTGGAGTATAGACTTTGTTGGTCCTATTAACCCCCCAGCTAGAAACTCCCATGCAAAATACATTATTGTAGCCACCAACTACCTTACAAAGTGGGTGGAAGTAAAATCCACAACAAAGAACGATGCTCAAACAACGACTAAGTCCTTATTTGAGAATGTGTTCACCAGATATGGGTTACCAATAGAGTTAGTAAGTGATAGAGGTACGCACTTCTTGAACGAAGTCATTGAGAATCTTCTCCAAGAACTCTTGGTGATACATAAGAAATCTACCCCCTATCATCCACAAGCTAATGGACAAGCCGAGAGCACAAATAAGGTCCTATGAAATGTGTTGACCAAACTCATAAATAATAAACGCTTTGATTGGGACAAACAACTTCATCATGTTGTTTGGGCTTATCAAGTTGCCTACAAAACGGTACTCAATGCCACCCCATTTCAGATGGTCTTCGAACAGAATGTTGTGCTACCATTAGATTTCCTAATCCCAACTTTAAAGGTAGCACAAGAGCATGTTTGGAATGGGCATGAGTTGTCCTCTAGGATATTTGATCTAGAACACTTAGGTGAGATGAGGCTATGAGCGGCAGCAGGTATCTACGCTGCAAAGAAATGGAAAAAGGCATACTTTGATGCACACATCAAGGATAAGGGACTGAAAGAGGGAGATCTAGTGTTGATTTATACATTAAAGCACCATGCCCATAAGTTGGAAAAAAGAGGATATGGACCTATGATCATAAATAGAATTTCCACTAGTGGTGCAATTCCATTGGCCACTCTCGAAGGTGACATCTTGCCAAACTATATAAGTGGTTGTCGAGTCAAGCTATATCAAGAACCTCTTACAGAGGATACTTTAAGGAGACTCAACATGGCTAAGAAGCAAAAAGAAGAAGAGCTAAGAGTTAGAGAAGAGGCACAAGTAGAGGCTAGAGAGCACATTAGCTGAAATAAGTTAAGGTGACTAGGCCTAGATGTCGACCCGAAAGCCCCAAATCACATGGACATGTGCCAAAAATTGGACATAATTACTTCTCCAATAATCAATCGACGCCCCTTTGTGACCATAGAGATGGGACAAGGAAAGAATGCAAGGACTACGAAAGCATTGATTGACTCAGGTGCAGCAACTAGTGTAGTTAGAATTTCATACTGCCAAGATCTGCAAGTGACCATCAATCCCATAGAAGCCTATCTTATAGGATTCGGCAGTGTGGAAACCCCTTGCTTGGGTGAGGTGGAGCTTGTCATTTACCTTCAAGATGTTCCAATGAGAGTCAACATGCTAGTGTGTCCAGATGAAGACCTTACTGAACCACTTGTCTTGGGTCAAGATTGGATCTATGACCATGCAGTCAACTTAAACCTAAGAAATCAACTTCTTCAAGTTTTGGTACATGACCAATGCATTACAATAGAATTAGAGAATTACATGCTCACAAATCTTGGTGTCGCACGTTCTCTTAGTTCTTCTAAGACTAATGTTATAGAAGAAGATGTTGTATGTGTCAAAAGCTCTATGATGCAGAAGGAGCCAATCATGGAAGAATAGGCTCAAAGGCCAGTGGATCTCTCTTCTTCTTCAAAGACTAATGCAACCACAGAAGAACAAAGGCAAGCACAACAGTTCAAGCCAACTGCTATATCAAATAGAAAGTCACCATTCAACAATAAAGAAGTTTTGGGCATGAAGCAGATATGGGTACTAAAAGGAGAACAACCACCGGCCTTGCCCCCACAATTCCCATCCAGGCAAGCCAACAAGGTCAAAAGACAAACGAAGAAACTAGGGCAAGCTCAACCACACAATATCCGACAAGTTTGGGTGCCTAAGAAATTAGTTGTAGCTCAACAAGGACAATTACATATATGGATACCCAAGAAGATCTTACATACACAACAACCTATGTTCTCCCACATGAGAAAAGTCTCTACAAAGAAGCCAAGACGAGGCAAGGGTGAGAACCAAACACCAAGACCAAAAGCAGACCAACTCACCTCTTCAACAAGAGTTATAAGACCAAAAACAATTGTATGGGTATGGAAGCCAAAAGCACTTGTAGACCTCACAGAACCAAAGAACCAACCACCTGGGATACAAAATTTAAAAAACCATATGAAGATGAAGAAGTCCAAGGTGATCTCTATGCAGCCAAACATGGTTCTAAAATGGATCCCTATGAGGAGGAATGATCAATTGTCATCTCAAGATCCAATGGATACCTCCCACGAACACAGCATCAACATCCACAAGTAACATCAAAAGCCTCGACGAACAACAACATGTGCCCCTTGCACAACCCTCTCTTTTGCACCATTTAGGTCATGCATTTCCAAAGTATGCATTAATATACGGCCACATTACAAGGCCATGTAGAGCACATTTGAGAGTCCTAGGCACAAGAGCACATTGACATATGTCAACTATTTTTACTGATACTAACATCTGTCTTCTTATTTTGTGCCATTGTTCCTCAAAAAAAAAAGGAAGATGAAAAAAAGAGAGCTTGTTCCTAGGTTTGGCTCATGGAACATGAATGAGTCATGCCTAGTTGAAGAAGGAACCGTTGATGAATGGGCATTTATCAGTTTTGATAGAAGTGTGTCTTGGCTAGCGGATATTATTGTTGCTTTATCTAGTAGATGTCAAGAACTTGGCAGGAACATGGCATCCACAACTATTGTTCCCCTTACCTTGGTAGGAGGGAAGAGCTTGAAGGTCTGCAAATTGAGAGATGCTTAACTATTCTATGTGTGAGACCATCCAAGGAGATATCTACAAGGGGTAGTTCTGGTACCCTGCAAATCCTT
>CM035439.1:110121453-110131453 GCA_020310875.1 Ceratopteris richardii | reverse complement strand
GATCCAGATGCTCACGTACGCACCTTTGAAATCAGTTACGCTGCCCTCAACCATCCACCGGATCCGGCATACAAAGCAATTGTTTTTCAATCTACACTTGTGAATGAAGCAGCAAGATGGCTTACTGAATACGATATTAATCATTTCGGTACTTATGAAGCAGTACGAGACGCTTTTCTGCAGCGATTCAGGCTGAAAAAGAATCCTACAGAGATCTTTGAGTATTTACAGAACAATAGACAGAAACCAAATCAAACTGTACAAGAGTATGCTACCCTTTTCAGAACACATTTAAGACAGTTACCCCAGGCTCATGCTAATTTACCAGATGATGTTATTACACAGTGGTTTATCAATGGCTTACTTCCTCAACTTAGGCAAATCATGATTATAAGATGTGTAGGAGCCATGACCCTCGATGCAGTGATCGCAATGACCCTTCAGCTGGAAAACAAAGTTGGTGGATTTTCAGAGGATTTGGAATGGATAAAAACAAACAAACAGGTGGCTGAAGAGATAACTAAGCAAGTATATTGCACCACCTGCAAGAATTCAGGACATACTAGTGCCCAGTGTGCGTTAAATCAGACCTATTGCGCCATCTGTAACATTGTTGGACATACCACTGAGAATTATGCATACAATGCCAGAAGACAAGGAACATCAACAGTTAATGCAATTATTCAGGAACAAGGGCAGTCAGCCAATCAATATGTACCCCCACATTTGAGAAACAATCAACAACAAGGTTATCGACATTATCGAGGACAGAGAAACAACAACTATAATACACCGCGCTGGCAGAATGGACCACCACCGGAAAATCATAATTTACCATCACCTCGATGTCATTTCTGTGGACAATTGGGCCATATTAGAAGATTCTGTAGAGATGCAGCGGAATATGATCAAAGGAAAAAGGAACGTCAAAACCCAATGGCCAATCTGGTAACAATCACACCTGTAGAGACGCAGGCAGCAGCAGTTCAAACTCGTTCCGGTAAACAATTGCAACCAGCAGCAGAATTATTTGAACCAGGGATATGTGAACAACACAGAATGTATCATAAAGCTAGCCAGTGGACCACCGTAGAACCACCTGTTTTTCCAGAACCTACTCCAGTAATCTAGTCCCCGGATACGACACAAGCTCGTGCTGACAATACAGAAACAGGTACATCATCTGCAGTAGAATTACCATCTTCAGACCAAGCTTCATCTTCAACAGTTAAGGAAGATGCAAATCAATTGCAACCGGCATGGGATATATTGTCAAAAGCATCCATCACACTGCCTTTCGGGCAATTACTGGCATTAGTACCAGGAATACGCCAACAATTTCAACAACAGTTTACTACAAAATCTGCTTGCATTCCGGCTACCGCAACAGTACAACCAGAGCCAGACTCTACGGTAGATCACTCAGTTCCTCTGATTACGGTATGGTTCCATAAACATCAAATCCCACAAGTTTTAATTGATGGGGGGTCTGGCGTGAATATTGCCACTGCGTCACTTTGTAAGAAGTTAGGATGGACTAAGATAGAACCAGTTCAATTCTTTGTTAGGATGGCTGATCAATCTAGAGTTCATCCAGTAGGACTGGTCTGAGATATACCCATAACTGTGCAAGACACAACATTCAAGATGACTTTTGTTGTTCTAGAATTGCCGGAATCCACCCTAGATTACAATCTACTTTTCGGCCGTCCTTGGTTGAAACAAGCCAAGGTAATTCAAGACTGGTCAGCCCAGGAACTTACGTTCAAAGATAAAAATCGTAAATGTGTTGTAAAGTTAGATGCGATACAACCCTGTGAGTTACATGCTCGACCATATTTTGCCGAACCAGTCCATATGTTAGATGGGTTGTCTGATGACGAAGAAGAAGAATTTCTGAAGAATAATGTTGATTTAATGACATTAGGAACTATTGATCTACAGTCTGTGGTAGATACCTGGAATGCTTCAGTATGTACAGTAATACCCATTGCCGAAGAAACTAAGGAGGAAGATACCATTTTGATTCACGGTAATGAACTACAGCAACTTATCGAACCATCAGCTGCTAATACAGAGAAATATCAACAATTTTATGTTCCAGAAGACCAGTTAATTACTTATAATCTTGGAGATGAAGATCACCCTCGTCCTGTAAAGATAAAGCAAAACTTACCTCAAGCCTTTCAAGCAGATTTAATTCAGTTACTCCAAGAATTTACTGACGTCTTTGCATGGGATTACAAAGACATGAAGGGCTTGGATCCTCGTATTTATCAACACAGAGTTATGCTAAAACCAGAAGCGAAACCGATAAAGCAAACCAACTACCGGATGAACCCACATTATGCATCACAGGTAAAGGCTAAACTTGATAGGTTGTTAAAAGTTGGATTCATAGTACCAATAGAACATGCGGAATGGATTTCACCGATTGTGATTGTACCGAAGAAAAACAAGCAATTGAGAATCTGCGTAGACTATCGGAAATTAAATGCTGCAACAGTACCGGATCCTTTTCCGATTCCTTTTTTGGATACTATGCTAGACAAAGTAGCAGGTCATGAGATGTATTCATTTCTAGATGGATACAGTGGATATAACCAAGTAAGAATGGCTGAAGAGGATATACCAAAAACTGCATTTATTACAAATTGGGGTGTCTTTGCTTGTACAGTAATGTGGTTTGGATTGAGGAATGCACCAAGCACATTTCAAAGATGTATGCAGGAGATATTTTCTCCTTATCTCACCACATTTATGCAAGTATACCTTGACGATTTTTCAATTTTCGGTAAAATGATCGCACATCTGGTACATTTACAATGTTGCTTTCAGAGATGTAGAGAATATAGATTGTGTTTAAACCCAAACAAATCTGTATTTGCGGTTTCATGTGGTAAGTTACTTGGTCACATCATATCGGCACAGGGTATTCAAGTCGATCCTGATAAAATTTCAGCAGTATTAGAAGCTCCGATGCCTAATACACCTAAGGAAGTAATGAGGTTTATGGGTCAAGTGAGATGGCATGGAAGGCATTTACGGTGGCTTGCTCATGTGGCGATACCACTGAACAAATTAATTTCCAAGACTCCACGGCAATTCGAATGGACTCAGGAATGTCAGATAGCATTTGATCGACTGAAACAATTATTAACACAGGTTCCCATTTTACAGCCACCAGATTGGGATCATCCATTTCACGTATTTGTTGATGCATCTGATATAGCAATAGGAAGTGTACTGATGCAACAAGCAGATAATTGGTTTAGACCAGTATACTATGCTAGCAGAAGATTAGCACCTGCAGAGAAGAACTACTCGGTAACTGAGAGGGAATGCTTAGGACTAGTGTATTCGGTAAAAAAATTCAGACATTATTTGCTGGGCCGAAAATTTACATTTCATGTCGATCATGCTGCACTTGTTTACTTGGTTCGGCAGCAACATATAGGTGGCCGCCTAGCACGATGGGTTCTACTATTGCAGGAATTCGACTATGATGTCATTCATCGGCTAGGTAGTTCACATGCTTTAGCAGACTTTTTGTCACGCTTAGATTCAGGTGAACCTCCGATTGGTATAAATGATACAATGCCAGCCATCTATACTTCAGAACCAACTACTGAGGAATTGTCAACCCAACCAGTACCAACTACGTATTATGATCAGTTATTGACCTTCCTTTCGGATGGATGTCTACCTTCTGAAGTTCCTACAGCTACACGCCGAAAAATTGCAGTTTTTAGTCGAAGATTCCGGTTAGTTGCTGGAGAACTTTATTATGCAGATCATACAGGAATCTTACTCCGGTGTGTTCCTACACACGAAGTAAATTCAGTCATCAATTTAGCTCACTCAAGTCCAACAGGAGGACATTTTGCAGCAGATCTTACTCACCGAAAAATTCTGCAAAGTGGACTTTGGTGGCCTACTATGTACAGAGATGTATTGGAATTTATCAAAACTTGTGATAGCTGTCAAAGAACTGGACAACCACTACAACGCCATTACTTTCCACTTCATCCAGTACTTCCTTTAGAACCATTTCAGAATGGGGTCTAGATTTTATTGGTCCAATCACACCTCCCGCGGTATTCAGTAATAACCGATATATATTGACTTGCACAGATTACGCAACCAGGTGGGCAGAAGCATGGCCTTTACGTTCGGCTACAGCAGTTGAAGTAGCGAAATGTCTATTATCAGATGTCTTTCCAAGATTTGGATTGCCACTAGAGCTTGTTTCAGATCAGGGCACTCATTTTATGAACAATTTGATGAAAGCATTAACACAGTCATTCCAAATCAGTCATAAATTCAGCTCACCATATTATCCTCGTGCAAATGGATTGGCAGAAAGTACCAACAAATCTTTGCTGAACATGCTTCAGAAATTGACTAGAGAAACACCGGAAAGATGGGATCAGTTGCTACCTGCAGTCTTATGGGCCTATCGCACTACATATAAGGTAACCACCGGCTTGACACCATTCAAGTTAGCCTATGGACTAGAAGCAATAGCTCCGATGGAAATTGTAATACCAAGTTTAAGAGTAGCAATTTCTCAGAAGCTTCTACCCGAAGAGTCATTGGTATTTCGGTTGGAAACACTTAGAGAATTAGAGGAGCACCGATGGCTCAGTTTCTTAACTATGAAAGAAATCCAACTAAGACAGGCCAGGACACATGACCGCAATTTAAAGACCTTAGTATTTTCGATAGGACAGCTTGTTCTTTTCTACAATGCGAAATCCAACAGATCAGCAGGAAAATTCAAGTTACGTTGGTTCGGTCCATTCAAGATTTCAGAACAAGTTGGTCCAGCAACTTTTCGGTTGACTACGTTGACCGGAAATCCACTTCCAAAGGTAATCAATGGGTCGAAGCTGCGGCCGTATTATCCCAGTACTAGTACGCATTAAATTATTCGGCGGCGAACCGCGTTTTGTATAAATTTTTGTGTTTTTCTTTTCTTCCCTTTTAGTAGTGTTTTGTACGAATCTTTATGTTACTAGCCGCCTCTCCCTACCGGTCACTCATGCACACACGCCAGCATGCAAACAGTACCTTTCACGCACCGAACAATGATACCCATTCCCCTTCCCTTTCTCACCGTGTTCTCCTTATTTAACCCCCTCGGTTGCACCTAAACACTATTGTGTTCTCGAGACTATACGTATTCCCTTGTCTTTTGTGTTATCTGTAAGAGTGTTTGTAAACACCATGGAAGCGCTAGCCAACTACACTGCTTTCCATGATGGTATCCCGACAGACGTCGGCGAATACCTGCGGTGTAGAGGATTGTCCAACTTTGCTGAGTTGCCTTGGCACTCAGTGGAAGCCCATCCCTTCTACGCACAAATCATTGTTGGGGATAAGAGAAGATCCCACACCAATAGCAGACTAGCAGCCTATTTAGCTGCTATATTTAATTTTGTCCAATCTGTAAAAGATAAACAGTTACACTGGTCCCCCCCTTTTTACCCCGGTGAAAATGATCAAATAAATTCAGAACACCACACAGAGCCTCAGGAAGAAGCCCAACCCTCCACCTCGTCTGCATCTTTATTCCACACAGGTAACAGCGCACAGAATCAGACAGTAGGGATGCCATTTCGGCTGTCCATTAGAAGACGAATGGCAGACAACGTGCCAACTGCCAGTCCAGAGCAAGCACCGGATGACCCTCAACCTGATTTTGTTATAAGGATGCAAAATCAACTCCAAGAGGTTTCCCAATATTTACGGCAACAAGAACAAGCGATTCAGCACAGAAACGAGTTATTATTAGCAACGATGACTAAGTCCAACTCAGTAATGACACAGATGCAAAAAGAATTGGATGACAAAGATGCGTTAATACAGGTGTTACAGCAAAACAACCAGCATATTACGGCCGAATTGATCACCGCAAAAAAGTATGTCCAAGACCTTAATCAGTGGCAGCAAGCTATCCAAACACAAATTCAAACCGAAATGTCTAGTTTTTCTACCCTGAATGCTCACCTGCAAGCCGAAAATGAACTTTTGCAGTCAAGAATACAAGTATTGCAAGAATTCGAAAAGCAGATATTAAAAGATGAGGGTGTAGAACTAAATGCCACATTGATGACAAATGTGGACATAGATTTATTAAAACAACAGTTGGATAGCCGTGTTCAAAATAGCTGGACACTTTTTCGCAGGAGATGGCTGGCTATACTTGTTCCGCCACTAGAACAAATGCGATCAGAAAGGATTGGGGAGTCAAACCCTGGTAGGGACCGACAGACACTGTAAAAGGATATTTCAGCCAGGTGGTGATAGGATACTGTATGGGTACATGGCTTCTACAGAAGACATGGATATTTTCAACAAGCATAGCACAGGCATATCCAAGTTGAAATGGGAACTAAAGCGGTACAAACACGTACAAACTTTCAAGAAGAAGAGGATTCAACAGCACAGAGGATACTTTGATTCCATAGACGAAGCGATTAAAGCACATGACAAGACCAATTCACAAGGTCAAGTTGTCTGTGCTAACTCACGAACAGCTTCTTTTGATCTCGAGGCAGCTAACAATCATATCACTGTCTGGCCTCCTATTGTATGTATAAATAGACATGTTTTTTAGGATGGCTTAGATGTTCAAAAAGCTATTCAAGTCAAAAAGGAAGAGCTGCAACTGAAGAATACGAGTATGAAAAGCGTGAGCTTTTGAGGCAACAGCATATAAGAAAGCAGGACTTCATGAAGAGGCAACTAGACCAGCTATACGAGTTTGAGGAAGTTCAAACTATCACGTACGGTGACACATTCGGGGTTCAAGGATATTTGTTGAATCACCAGTAGGATATTGGCATGCTGAACGTTTAGCCAGAGCCTTTGTGGATGCATGTAAAGGAAGGGAACATTGGGATAGCCCAGGCAAAAGGATATTACTAACAGTACTGCACCTGCGGGTTCGAGTCCACCGTGTGTGCCAGTGTTAGAGGGCCGCCGAACCAGGATGGATGAACCCGGATAGGTGCCGTAAAAAGTGGATTTGCGCAACCATTGTAGCATATTTCTATTTAAAGCGCATAAAGGAAAGCGGTAAAGATCGGCAGTTTTTCGAAAAAGAGTCTCTGTTCTGCTGGGCATTGTAGTGAGTAGGGTTGATCACATCTCGAACTGAAGTGTTTGGAAATTGCAAGTATCGTATTGTATTCTGTTTGTCTGTTATATTGAATTAATTTGAGATTGCGAGCATCATATTTTGAAACTATGTATGAGATATTGATGAGTACATTGAGTTCTGTTCTATTCTATTCGTATCTAACTATTCTGCTACTCTCGTTGTTGAACCGATTTCCATTCGGTAGTCTTGCGTTGTGAGTCTATTTGATGATCAATTATATACGATTCTAGATCTTTTCTCTCGTGAGATTGTGTGATTGCCATCATGCGAAAGACTGTGTAAGGTCAAAGTTAATCATCTACGTTTAGTATCTTTTCGGATTAAGTGACCAGATTCAATACAATAATCTGCGTTCACTAAGAATTCGATAAAGATCTGTATGTGGACAGAAGCATTGGTAAGTTTATTAATTGCGGTAGGAATTTGTGACTTGAGTCAGTATACGAAAAGTTTGGTGTAATCCCGATTATAGTTGTCTGTGTATTATTGTTCGGTGTACTTACCTGTCACATGGAATCTTCATATTGAATAGTATTCAATTACTGAAAAGTGCGTATTCTATTATTTACAAGTCACAACAGGACCTCTGCTCCATTACCATAGCAGATTCAGGCTAAAAGTCCTCATATTCACCGTGCCGAAGAGTAGTCAGTATTCAGACTCACCCACTATGCTAAGACGTGAGGGAGCATTTATGATTGTGTGAAGAATTGGGAAAATAGTACAGGGCCTCTATCTAACAGACCCCTACCACTCCCAAGAACCCGAGGACCCGATAATACTCTTCCGAAAGTTGAATAGAAGTATTATCGTTTAACAGTATGTGTATGTGTATGTGTATGTGTATGTGTATGTGTATGTGTATGTGTATGTGTATGTGTATGTGTATGTGTATGTGTATGTGTATGTGTATGTGTATGTGTATGTGTATGTGTATGTGTATGTGTATGTGTATGTGTATGTGTATGTGTATGTGTATGTGTATGTGTATGTGTATGTGTATGTGTATGTGTATGTGTATGTGTATGTGTATGTGTATGTGTATGTGTATGTGTACGTGTACGTGTATGTGTACGTGTACGTGTACGTGTACGTGTACGTGTACGTGTACGTGTACGTGTACGTGTACGTGTACGTGTACGTGTATGTGTACGTGTATGTCTACCTGTACGTGTACGTGTACGTGTACGTGTACGTGTATGTGTACGTGTATGTCTACCTGTACGTGTACGTGTACGTGTACGTGTACGTGTACGTGTACGTGTACGTGTACGTGTACGTGTACGTGTACGTGTACGTGTACGTGTACGTGTACGTGTACGTGTACGTGTACGTGTACGTGTACGTGTACGTGTATGTGTACGTGTGTTAAAAGTCAAGCTTGAAGCTAAAAATTCGTGGGGAATCTTTTATGGACATGTGGAGCAATCAAAGGAAGCCAAAAGCCACGAGATTCCATCAAGAAAAGTCACTCAACCACTCCCCAAGTCATCTCAACTAATTCCTCCAAGTTAGGAGGCTGATTTGGAAAGGTAGTTCCTAGATTTTAGGGGCACACCTCTCACTATAAAAGGAGCATGTATCCCGACTTCTTTTGGGCCATCTTCTTGGAGTTTTAGCTCATGTAAAGTGAGCACTAAGTGCTGGAGTTGTGATAAGCAAGCCCCTTGCTTAAGCAACCCCCTTGCTTGCTTGTTTGTTTTCTTTTAGTAGGCATATCTATGTGTGTGCGCAGGCAGTGTTGCAACTCTCTACCCCTGAGTTGTTAGCATTGGTTCTCCCTCATATGGTATCCATTTGATTTAATTCTTGTCTCATTGGATAGCTATAAGAGTCTATTTTATGCTTACCAATTCTCTGGAGCATTCTCTCAGTAAGCTGGGAGCAACATTCATTTTAGTGAAGTTGTGTGATTGATATCTCTCTCTTTGTGTAGGCTCTGTTGGAAATATTTTGCTCTCTGTTGTAAGGGCTGGTTCTCCTTCTCTATGTATCCATTTGCTATGATTTTGGTGTCATTGGGTAGCTATTAGAGTCCTCTAAAGTTGACATAAGTTTGAGATTCTATCTCTGTATAATCTCTGAGAAAAGTTTGCTGGAGTGAAGTGAGGTCTCTGCTTGACTAGCAGTTGTGAGCATTCAACTAGCTCATGTTGTAGACATTGTTTCTCTTTGTGTAAGCATCCATTTCAAGTGAAATTTGTTTTGTTGGAAAGCCCTTGGTGTCTACTACAGGTCTACAAAAGCTCAGTGGAGTTCTCTGCATAAGCTCTGAGTAAGAGCATTTTTGGTGTGCAGAGGTCAAAGAAGGATACCTGTGGAGGTCATTCGCGCTTCATCGTTGCTTAGGGGTTGAGATACTTCCCCCATCAACGTGTACGTGTACGTGTACATGTACGTGTAGGTGTACGTGTACGTGTACGTGTATGTGTAGGTGTATGTGTATGTGTACGTGTATGTGTACGTGTATGTGTACGTGTATGTGTATGTGTATGTGTGTATGTGTATGTGTATGTGTATGTGTATGTGTATGTGTATGTGTATGTGTATGTGTATGTGTATGTGTATGTGTATGTGTATGTGTATGTGTATGTGTATGTGTATGTGTATGTGTATGTGTATGTGTATGTGTATGTGTATGTGTATGTGTATGTGTACGTGTAGTGTATGTGTACGTGTACGTGTACGTGTACGTGTACGTGTAGTGTACGTGTACGTGTACGTGTACGTGTACGTGTACGTGTACGTGTACGTGTACGTGTACGTGTACGTGTACGTGTACGTGTACGTGTACGTGTACGTGTACGTGTACGTGTACGTGTACGTGTACGT
>CM035439.1:109938953-110116453 GCA_020310875.1 Ceratopteris richardii | reverse complement strand
TCTATTGCCATAATGGGCTACTTATCTTTCTACATTGTAGTGGTAATACATTCAGTATTGTGTGTTGTGCTCCAAGCTTCGTCTTCTTCCTTGTGCTGTTGGCGTGCTTCCAGAGACGTCTAACGCCAACAATTGGTATGAGAGTAGGTCACTTCTTCATCTAGGGCGTTGTCTACACCTCTCTAGTTGGAGTCTTAGAATTGCACAAAATTTGGTAAGCATACTCAGGGTGTTTCAGAGATCAAAACAACTTTGCTTTGTGGTGCCGAAATCGCGATCTGAGCTCGTTTCGCCCTCCGAACGCACTATCGTAGCTCTTGTGCAAGTTATTTCTTCTTCTTGTACCCAAGTTTTATACTAGTTTTGGTTCACCAGTATAAGCGTCTCGAAGTCTGCTATAGGTTTAGCACAATTTGTCTAGGCAATTCTGTCAACTTTTTGAGATAGAGTCAATTTTTTGCATCAATGTATTTTAGTCATCAGCCATGGCTGAAAATAGTGATGTATTCTGTATGTTGTCTGTTGAGGATAATATGGATGGTACCAACTACCCATTGTGGGCTTATATGATGTGTCATGTATTGGTTGCAAAAGGACTGTAGAATATTGTGCAGGGTGTTGAAAGATGTCATGTTACACCTGCGAATACAAGTACTACAAATACAAGTGTTGGAGCTGATGGAGATGGTGTCGAAGATGATGCTATTCTATAGATTCCTGTTCATGTTGTTTTTTTGTTGCACCTTCTACAGAGCGAATTCGTTGGGATGGTAGAGATGCTCAGGCACATGCATTGATAGCTTTGTCTATCAAACGTGATATTATTCCTCACATTCACTCTTGCAGGATAACTAAGGATGCTTGGGATACACTTACCACATTGTACCATGCTAGGAATGAGGCTCGTGTTGCTTACCTCCAAAAACAGTTGGAGAGTGAGAACATGAATAAAGGTGATTCTATGGACAGTTTTCTCACAAAGATCAAGGATTTGAAAGAACAATTGATTTCTACTGATGAAGTTATACCAGATAGCTCACTTGTGCAGACCGTTCTGAATGGTCTTCCTGACTCATATCAGAGTTTTGCTTCTACTCTTTGTTTGATGATGAAAGGAAATCCAAATGCCTTATCATTTGAGAAGTTAGTCTCTGTTCTCTTGTAGGAAGACCAATCTAGGCAGAATAGATCTATTATGTGTGATGCAGATCAAGCTTTCCTAGCTAATCAGAAGGGAAAACGTCAATGGAGCTCTTCTACTAGTAAGCAAAAATCTTGAAATGTTGCACATTCGAAGAAGGAAGACAAAGATGAGAAGAAATCAAAAAAAGTAGAAATTGTTTTGCAAATATTGTAAAGCAAATGATCATGTCATCAAGATCTGTCCAAAACTGGCTGCTAAAGAGGCAAAGAAGAAAGAGGTCGGAATGGTTGTTGCAGAGGCCTCTACAGCGAAAACATAGTTTGCTAATCTTGTGCAGGAAGAAGAATGGGCGTTTACTACTGTTTGCAATTTTGACCCATCTTCTCATGAGCAATGCATGTATGTAGTAGACTTAGATGTTTGGTACTTTGATAGTGGGGTGACCAAACATATTACCTCGCAGCATAGTTTCTTATCTTCACTCAAGCCTGCCCCTATAGGGAATACTATTACATGCGCCAACAACTCCTCCTATCCTGTTATGGGAGTTGGTAAGATCATTTTGATTGTTGTTGATGGTAGTTCTTTCACTTTGTCAGATGCTTTGTGTAATCAGCTTTTGCATTAGCCAAGATTGGCTTGGTTATGAAATTTGTTGATGACAGATGTACAGTTCATGTTCTATCAAATGGCGACATCATTATTGCTTCTCACATTTTATGTCGTGGACTGTATAAGCTCATAGGCTATGAAAGATCTGTAAATGATTTGGCATGTGCAGTACATGATTCTTAGGCTATGTTAGATGCAAAGCTTTGGCAAGCACGCTTTGGTCATCTAAATTTTGTTAGTTTGCTATGCCTACAAAAATCTGAAATGGTGTCCTCTTTGCCCAAACTTGAGGCACCCGAAAAACATGTTTGTGAAGGTTGTATTTTAGGCAAAATGCAGCGTTCTTCCTTTCCTAAAGATGGTTCCGTTCGGGCTACTCAAAAATTACAGCTTGTACATAGTGATGTCGGTGGCCCTATGCAGACACCTTCTTTTGGGAACTATCTTTACTTCGTGACTTTCATCAATGATTTTTCCAGGCATGCATGGGTATATCCATTGAAGGCAAAGTCCGAAGTGTTTATGTGCTTCAAATAGTTTCTGGTATTGGCTTGAAATTTGTCAACATGTAAAATAGGCACCCTCCATTCTGATCGAGGGATGGAATATATGTCTTTTGACTTTAAAGCATTTCTGGCTGAACGTGGGATAAAACATCAATGTACAGTCCCATATACACCTCAACAGAACGGAGTTGCTGAACGAAAGAAGAGGTCACTATTGGAGATGGCGAGGTGTATGGTCAAGAGTGTTGGTATTCTAAACTCTGAATACCATACGTTGGAAGTGGTATGTGCCCCAATAATAATAAATTCACAGGTTTATAGGATCTTCCAACAGATGAACCATAACATTCACACCTTAAGACTCAAAAATAAATGAGTGAGAGATAGAGAGAAAACACACGAGATTTCAAGTGTAACAGTAAGCTATGAGGCTCACCTACACTATCTATATATGAATGTCAAATTACAATGTGTGTATATGATACAAACTAACACTATCAGTATCTAGGCAAAAATATGAACTAGATACAAGAGATTGTGTGCCTAAGAGGTATGAAGAGTGTGTGTGTGTGTGTGTGTGTGCGTGTGTGTGTGTGTGTGAGAATATGGAGAATAAGAACAGTTTAGAACTATTGTATAGCGAACCCAAATTCTAATCAACCTAAATCACCTAGCAAGTAAGAACGGAAATAGACTTGCTACTCACAGTAAATCAACAATGGATGTTGATGGTATGCTGGCAGAATCTCCTCCAAATAATCACCAAGATGTAGACACAACTCCTCCAAGAGTGTGAGAACTCCTCCTCCAAGATGACCTCCAAAGATCTTCTCCAAGATCTTGATCACCTCCTTCTCCTTAGCCTTGAGCACTTGAGAGTCTTGAGTGATGATAAAGAATAAGCCCATGGTCTTCTTATATAGCTTTGAGTACCCTCCAAAAGCTCTTCGAAAAGTATGCAAAAAAGCTACGATCGTTTATGAATAGCCAAAAATAACTATCACAAAAAACAATCTGTCGTATGCTTTTTACGAAATACTTTTTCAAAAGTAAACTTCCCTATGCTGCTACCCGCGGGTATTGAACCCCCGTCATACGAATAATAGAATGCCGTCATAACCATCTTGCCATGTGACTTGTGAAGAGGATGTATGGACATTTGTTCTTATGCTCGACTGTTGGACTAGGTGACATTGTCTCCAACAATTCCCCCTTCAATGTCACAATGGTACAAGGTTCATAACTTGCAAAACTTCTAATGTCTGTAAATATCTCTTAACTAATTTCCACTGAATCTTGACCTGAGTGTGTATGAACCTGTATACTTGAGAAATTGCAAACGGAATGTCCACATATGTATTACATAGATATATCAAGCAACCGACTGCTTGACTATATAATGCAACATCAAATGGTTTTGAATTTGCTTGTGAGTGTAATAACACATTAACATCCATAGGTTTCTGCATAGGCTTGGAATCTGTCATCTCAAACCTTTCCAATAATTTCTCAATGTATTTATGATATTTAAACTCAATCCCTAGATAATAATGTAAAATCCCTAATTCATTTACATCAAATGTATTCTTAAGTTGTCCTTTAAACAAATGAAGATTTGAATCCTTGGGACCTATCATGATCATATCATCAACATATATGATAATAATAATCAAAACATCCTTTTCAGCTTTAACATAAAGAGTGGGAGCTTCATCTGAGTTTTCAAAACCAATAGATGGAAGATAAACATGTATCTTCTCATACCAAGCTCTTGGTGCTTGCTTTAGTCCATACAAAGCTTCCAAGTTTGATTCTTACGGATAGAATCAATCCTTTCTTGCATAGCTTTCTTCCATATAGGACTACTTAGTGCATCTTGAACACTAGCTTATTCATTCTCAACCGAAGTAAGAGCTAAAACATTATGAATCTCAAAATGTTCTGCATAATTTACATGGTCTCCTTGTTGTCTCCTTGTCTGACTTCTGGTTCTTCCTTTGTATTCCTTTATACCACTATCCTTCCAAGTTTGATATAACCACTTTGGTGTATTCTTGAAAAGTGGTGGTATATCTTCTGGTTCTTCAGTATCTTTTTCTTCTGGAACTATGGAACCTTCTCCAACTTCATAAGTCCAAACTTCAAGAGGTAGTGATGATGGACTAGGTCTTGATGTAGATAATGAAATTCTCTCTTCACCTGTATCTCTTAGGATTTGATTAGGTTCATCATTCCCCTTGTATGGTTGAATGTAAGCATCCGAATTCCTTCTGAAAAATGCATAGTCGTCTGCCTTTATGAAATGTAGAATTTCTTCCTTCTTATCATAAATCTGACTCTCTGTAATATATGCATTGCATGAGAGTAGGATACCACCTGTATGTGGAACATAGAATTAGTATCCTTTGCTTTCAACTGCATAACCAATAAAGACCGCTTTAATGTCTTTTACATCAAGCTTACCACGATCCTTCTTCTCAATGTGAACATAAGCTAGGGAACCAAAAACTTTGAAGTAAATCACATTGGGCTTCTTCCCATAACAAGCTTCATAAGGTGTAATGACCTTCAAAGCCTTTGTGGAAGACCTATTCAGAATGTGATTAGTTGTATGTACTGCATCAAACCAAAACTTGGGAGAAAGCCTTTTGGATTACATCGTACTACGCATCATCTCAACAACTATCCTATTCTTTCTCTCTGCAACACCATTCTGTTCTGGTGTGTAAGAAATAGTGAGTTGATGAGAGATACCTTTGTCTTCAAGAAAAGACCTAAAGTCTTTAGACATGTACTCTCCTCCTCTATCACTTCTCAAAATCTAGATCTTTAACTGACTTTCATTTTCAACCATAGCTAAGAACTTCTTGAAAGTAGGAAAAACCTCTTACTTCACTTTAACCATAAATCCATGCATATCTTGAGAAATCATCAATGAACATAACAAAGTACCTGAAACCTTGAATAGAATCTGTTCTCATCGGACCATTCACATCTGAATGTATGATCTACAACTTCCTTGTGGTTGTGATGAATCCATGTTTCTTGAAAGGTAGTTTGTGAAGCTTTCCTTCAAGACATCCTTCACATGACTTCATCATCTGGTAAATCAAAAGTAGGAAAACTCTCCACCATACCTTGATCTTTGATATGCTTGAGAGCTGTTTAATTGACATGACCAAATCTAGCATGCCATAACTTCATGTTCTCCTTAGGTGTAGTAGACCTAGCAACGTTAGCATGACTTATTTTGGATAACACAAACATACCGCTTTTGTTTTCACCTTGAAGTAGACAATGCTCCTCATCAAGTGAGAGGATCTGACATGAATCTTTCTTAAAAACTACTTTATAACCATTTGATAAGAAAGCCGAGATAGAGAGAAAATTTTTCTTTATTTTCGGGACATAAAGAACATCGGAAATTGTGAAATTTCCACCTACCCTTGACTTAAGATTCACTTCTTCAACACCCACAACATCTAAATCATGGCCATCTGCAATGGTCACTCTTCTACTTGAAGAATTTGAAAGGGAAGAAAATACCTTTCTGCAACATGTCATATGCTTAGTAGCTCCAAAATAAAAAATCCAAGGATTATCTGAGATTGCATTTAACATTACCTGATTCAAAATCTATCTCATTAATAGTAGCACATGCATATGAATCTACCTTTGAAGATTTAGGTTTTGGATTGTCTTCAACACTATTACTTGATATTTTCATCTTCTCATTGAAAATCCTTGCTCTGCATTATGCTATGTAATGACCTGGTTTCTTATAGTAATGGCATACTCCTTTCTTTGAATTAGATGTATTCAAAGATTTTTCTTTGGGTGTAGAGGAAGCTTTAGGGATAGAACTGGAAAACTTAGGATTAGAAGACTTACTTTCCTTCTTGGATTGTTGAATCTTCTGCTCCTTCTTTGTCTCCTTCTTCTTCTTTCCCTTTGATGATGATAACATGGCTTATCATTCTCTTCCATGCCCTTTTGTTGATCTTCATCTTGAAGTAATAGGAATTGTAGCTCTTCAAATGAAATTTCTATATCTCTTGTAGAGAGAGATAAAGAGGTAACAAAAGCACGGTATGTAGATGGAAGTGAGTTTAGAAGTGTGTTTACCATCTCTTCATCTAAAATGTTGACTCCAACACTCAGTAACTAATCTCCTAAATCTTTAAGCTTCAAAATATGTGTCTAAACTGATTTATATGTACATGTATATGTAGATGTATATGTACATATATATGTACCTGTATATGTAGATGTATATGTACATGTATATGTACATGTATATGTACATGTATATGCACATTTATATGTAGATGTATATGTACATGTATATGTACATGTATCTGTAGATGTATATGTACATGTATATGCAGATGTATATGTACATGTATATGCAGATGTATATGTACATGTACATGTATATGTACATGTATATGTACATGTATATGTACATGTATATGTACATGTATATGTACATGTATATGTACATGTTTATGTATATGTATATGTATATACATATACATGTACATGTACATTTAAATATGCATATACATATACATATACATTTCTCTGGGGAGACTGTGTTAATTTTTCCCAAAACTTGACACTTGGTCATCCTTTTTTGAGACTTAGTGGTGTTTGGACTCTTATATTTCCATTATCATTCTCCTTAGTTCTGGATCATCATGGCATCAGAGATCTTAGGCACATCTAGCAAATTAGGGTCTAGGGCTAGTGTTCCCAAAAGGAGGTATAACTTGCTAGGCAAAGACCATTTTGAGATCCGAGAAGTTGATGGCACAAACTTTTCTCTATGAAGAACCATATTAAAGATGTGCTGATTCAGAGGAGGCAATGGAAGTGAGTAAATGGAATCTCAAGGAAGCCTACTAACATGAATGAAGATGATTGGCATGAGTTGGATGAAATCGTTAGGTCCACCATTTGATTGTACTTGGCAGATAATGTTTACTTTAAAGTATTGGGCTGTGAAAGTGCAGAGAAGATTCGGAAGAAGTTATGAAATACATATGAAAAACAAAACGGCATCAAATAAAGTGTATCTGATGAGAAAGCTATATGAACTTCGCTTAAAGGACACAGATAGTGTTGTTGCTCATCTGAATGAGTTTGATGCTATATTCTTTCAGTTATAGGCTCATAAAATGGACATGGATGATGAAATGAAAGCAGTCTTGTTGTTATGCACCTTGCCATCATCATGGGATACATTTTGCACTGCTATTAGCAATAGTGCACCTAGTGGTAAACTGGTCTATGATGACATATATGGAGCACTTTTGAGTGAGCACATTTGTAAGAAAATCTATGGTTGACACTCAGAGTGGAGATGCATATAATGTTCGTGATTCTTACCAATGAAAGAATCAGCAAAGTGGCAAAAGCAAGAACAAGGAAAAGAATGGGCAATGAAATAAGAGTAGAAGTAAATTAATGAAGAGGGATATTGAATGCCATTATTTTCATAAGAAAGGACACATGAAGAAAGACTGCTATGCATTAAAGAATGCTAAAGGTAAAGGGAAAAATGTTGATGGGCATGTTAAATAGCTACCTGCATCATTTATTTTGACTGTGAAGATTGAATAAATCAATGCAATTTTTTATGATGCTGATGTGTTGATACTTGGTAATATTGTGCCTATTGAGGCTCTTATGGCTGATTCTCTTTCCCACACATGGTTGGTACATTCTAATGCTTCTTTCCATGTGATGCCACATAGAGAGTGGATCTCTACTTATGCAGCAAAGTCTCTTTGTACTGTGAGACTTGGTGATTTTTTATCAGTGTAATGTTGTCGGGATTCAAGATATGGTTGTGCAGTTCATTGATGGTTCAAAATTACTATGCATAATGTATGCCATGTACCTCAGTTATCACGTAGTTTGATGTCATTTGGTCAACGTGATGACCTTGGTTACAAGGTGGTCTTCTATGCTCAATGCTTTTGTATGTCAAAGGGCAATATGGTTATTGCAAAAAGGAAGCAAAGTTTGCTCACTTTATCTTTTATTTGTACCATAGAAAGAACACTTGTTAGCTCTTACTGAACAACCTATGGCTTGTATTTGGCATGGTTGTTTGGGCCATATACCACGTAGTGGAATGGAAAATCTTTCTCCTTTTAGCTACTTACCTATGTTATCTTTCTTTGATCTTTCATTTTGTGAGCATTGTCAATATGGAAAGCAAGCAATGTGCACAAGATGCACATTGACTCTTCAATTCAACCTTTAGATCTCGTTCATACAGATGTATGTGACGCTAGGCCCACAAGGTCATTAGGTGTTTCTCTTTACTTTGTCACTTTCATAGATGATGCTACTAGAAAAGTCTGGGTATATCATATCAAAGCAAAGGATGAGGTATTCCCTACTTTCATAAAATGTTTTGCTTCAATTGAGACAAACAAAGGAACTAAGTTTAAGGCTTTACGTTTAGATAATGGAGGTGAGTATACCTCACATGAATTCAACCTTTCCTGTCAGTCTAGAGGAATTCATAGAGAGTTTACTGCTCCTTATACCCCATTACAAAATGATGTGGTTGAAAGGATGAATAGAACTATTCATGATAGAGTAGTTTCTATGTTGCATCATGCAAAGCCACAAGTCTTTTGGGTAGAAGCAGTATTAGTTGTAGTTCATGTGATTAACCTTTCACCTAGTACTTCCAAAGTTTGAAAGTGGCATAAGAGTTATGGACGGGGAAGCCACCATATTATGATCATCTTTGATTTTTCGGGTGTGAAGCATATGTTCATATACCCAAGAGCCTTAGAAAAAGCTAGAACATAAGTCAAAGAAATGCATTTGTCTTGGATATGGGCGAGAAGGCCAATTTGGATATCCCTTATGAGATCTTGAAAACGGTCAGTGATCAAAAGTAGTGATGTCATTATCAATGAGTCTAAGATGCATAAGCAACCCATTAAGGAGGTTGAAGTGAAAAGAGTGGTGTTTGTGGATACGATTCCTCCAATTAGGATGCATAAAAATATTGCACATAGGGATGTTCAAGAGAATGTTCGATCATATCAATCTGCAAATGTTCTTATTCAGCAACCATTGAGACGCTCTGCATGTGTCTCACCTCCACCTTATAGATATGTTCCAGTTTGGATTTTGTGATGCTAACAGATGCTAGTGAACCTTCTTGCTACAAAGAGGCTATGCAGACAAAGGATCATGTCAAGTGGGAGCATGCCATGAAGAGTGAGTTGGATTCTATTCATAAGAATGGTACTTGGGATTTAGTTCCTTTGCCAAAGGGCAAGAAAGCTTTACCATGTAAATGGGTATATAAACTGAAATTCACATCAGATAGTGCTTTCCAAAGTATAAAAGACGACTTGTTGCAAAGGGTTTTAAGCAACAACATGGTGTTGATTTTGAGGAAATCTTATCTCCGGTGGTCAAAATGACTCTACCTTGCGAATGTTGCTTGGATTCGTTGGAATGGAGGACTTACAACTAGTCCAAATGGATGTGAAAACTGCTTTCTTGCATGGAGATCTTACAAATGAGATCTATATGCAACAACCAAAGGATTATGTAGTTCTAGAAAAGAAAGTGTGGTTTGTAAGCTAAAAAAGAGCTTATATGGACTTAAACAATCCCCTAGACAATTGTCCCAGAATTTTGATGGTATTATGAAGTCTCAAAGCTATTCTCTAAGCAATGAGGATCATTGTCTCTACACAAAAATATGCTCAATGGAAGCTTGATATGCTTGATACTTTATGTTTATCATATGCTGATTGTTGGGACATCCTCTTATGACTTGTCAATTCTCAAAAAGAAGTTGAGTGCAACATTTGATGTGAAGGATTTGGGGGATGACAAACATATTCTTGGCATGGGCATTACTCATAATAAGAGTAAAAGATGCATATATTTGTCTCAAAGTGACCACATATCCAAATTACTTCACAGGTTCCATATGCAAGGTGGAAAGGCATTGAGTACACCTTTACCCACATATGTGAAATTGAGCAAGGTTAATTGCCCCAAATTAGATGAGGAAAAGGAACTCATCATCAAAATTCTTTATCAGCATGTTGTTAGTAGTCTCATGTATGTTATGGTAGCTACAAGACCAGACATTGCATTTGTAGTGGGAGTTGTGAGCAGATATATGTCGAATCTTAAAAAGAAGGATTGGGAAGCGATCAAGATGAATTTGAGATATCTGAGTGGCAGTAAGGACAAGTGTCTATGCTTGGGTAGAGAAAAAGCATCCATTATTGGTTACACATATTCTAATTATGTTGGTTGTGTAGACAATCATAAGTCTACATCAGGGTACATTTTTCATTTTGTTGGAGGTGTTATCTCCTTGAAGTCTCATCTTCAAAAAATGTATAGTTGTTTCCACTACAAAAGCAGAGTATGTTGCAACAAGTGAGGCATGTAAAGAAGCATTGTGGATTTCGTGTCTTGCTTGTGATATGGGTCTACCTCAGCATGTACCTCATTTACTCAATGATAGTCAGAGTGCCATTTCATTGGTTAAGAATCTAGTCCATCATGCAAAGACCAAGCAAATTGCGATGAGGTATCACTTGATTAGAGACTGCTTAGTCACTAAGTGCATTATTCTTGAGAAGGTTCGTACTCGAGATAATGTTCTAGATGCTTTGACTAAAGCTCTACCACAGGATAGCTTTTGACACTATTGTCACTTGATGGGGGTTACTTGATTCATGACCTTACACAATTACTTGTATATCATGTAACATGCCCATCGGGTGGGAGGTATAGTTTGTATACTTACACTTTCGCCATATTGGCCTTTAGTGGGAGATTTTTACCGTTAGTGTCCATGTGAAAGGCCAAATGGTCGCCAGAAACTTTTGTATATGTTCCTAAATAAAACATGTAGCGGCCCCATTAGCCACAAACTGTAAGTTTGACCACATTTGTAACACCTATGAAATCTATCTTCATGCTCCTTGTGTAGTGTGTTTTTTTGCATATTTTATAGCCTCTATACAAACTATTGTGTGCAATGCATGGAGCTTGGTTTTCTACTCTGAGGGTATCATCGTGAAGCTCTCCAGAAGGAGAGTTCAGCATGGTGCATAGCCATCAAAATACTTCACGTACATACATACGTATGTACATACATACATACATACATACATACATACATACATACATACATACATACATACATACATACATACATACATACATATGTACATACGTACATACATACATACATACATACATACATTCATACATACATACATACATACATACACATACATACATACATACATACATACATACATACATACATACATACACGCACACATGCATACATACATACATACATACATACATACATACATACATACATACATACATACATACATACATACATACATACATACATACATACATACATACACACATACATACATACATTGTTTGATGGGTTACATATATTTGAAAAGTCATCTAAAAGAAGAAATGTTACATTCTCTAACTTACGTGTGAGAGAGGAGAGGGAAAGACAATAAGAACTTGTGTGTTTGAAGAAAGCAAGAAACCACACTAGAGTGAGTACTTTGGGTTCATTGCAAGTCAAGTACAAGCTAGATGGGAAAGACATCCTGATGAAAGAAACCCCCCCCCCCCCCCTACAATCATAGCATCTTTACAAACGTTACTACAAGAATGTACTAGTAGATGCATTTTTGGGAGCATTTCGGTAATTTTTGGACACTAGATATGTGTCATACCGTTATGCTTGCATGTTATCACTTTGATCAGAAGAAGAGTCAAAGATTCCTATTACATCAGAAAACTTCAATTTGAAGCTTATACAAGATTCTTGCTAAAAGACTTTGCGTACAATAGACCCTTCATTCCAAATAATATATAGGGATTCAAAATTAGTACTTATCGCATACTATTTCTTCCTAAACAATATGGTATGTTCCTACAAGCAAGCTCTTTAGCTTATGTTAAGGGATGAATATTTTTTTCTTTTTTTCTTTTCCACAAAAAGATCCTTTCATTAATTAATAAAGAATGCCCATAGGGCTACAATCCAGCAAGTGAGTACAAGAGGGATAACACACCCTAGCGATCCATCAAAAGAACTACTATGAATCTAGCTCCTAGGAGAGCGGATTTTTTTTTCTTTTTCTTTTTTTTTTTTTTTTTGGGGGGGGGGGGGGGGGGGGGGGGGGGGGGCAAGCAAGCGGTCTGTGACTCCGACGGATCGTATCACCCTCAACGACAAAGAAGGAGCCTTTCTTCACGAGCTCAAGAGAGGCGAGCCACCTCCGAGACATGCCATTACACTCACCCTAAAGACGGTTCAGCTGCCCCCGCAAAGTATGAATCAGCTCCAGCTAAAAGTCCCGGATAGTTTGGACCAGGGGAATCGTGCGGTGCTCCAAAATGCGTCGACATTTAGCATGCAAGATAAACCACAAGGGAAGGCTAATGATCAGCTCCTAGTAAGGGTCATCTGCACCATTCCACGGAGGTGGGTGGAGATCCTGAGTGGTGCCAACCCTCCCATCCTGAACCAAGAGGATCATGCTACCTGCTTCATGCTCATAATGTGGGGCCAGTAAGCAAGCCCCAAGCGAGCTCTCCCCAAGTGATGGTATGAAGGCCCTAGCAAGAAGTAAGGAGTTGGAAGACCCACCACCAAATCTGTTGTGCCAACTGACATTCCCAAAGGCAATGCCACTGAGACTCCCAGTGAAAGCCACAACCCGTGCAATCCTGAGGCCTGCCCCCATAACTCAGCCAAGTGCCAATAGCAATGCTCCTACGGGCCACCAACCACCGAAAGAGGGTAACCCTACGAGAGTCTTGGGCTAACCGGCCAAGAAACCTTAGCCTGAGCAGGGTTACCATCTCTGCCAAACCATAAAAATCCTTATTAGCTGCTCAATCTGCTAATACAGGATCCCGAAAGATCAAGTAAGAGGTAACATACCACATCGTAGTGAGGAGAACCTCGTTCACCACCACAGCCCTCGTAGCCAAAGAGAAACGAGAAGTGCTCCAATGCAGAAGCTTCTGCCTGATGGTCAAGAGAAGAGAAGAGATCTAGTTCTCGGTCAAGAGATTAAGACCAACCTCGCACCCAAGGTATCTAACTGCCCTGCCAGGGGGCATCCACTAGAAGTGCTCACAAGGGCTCCATCCACGAAGAGCATCCGAGCCGACCCAGAATCCGTAGGACTTGTGCCAGTTGATCTTGGCACTGGAAGCATCCCATAATCTCTCCAAGGCATGCTGAAATCTAGTCATATTGGCCTCTTGCCCCTGTAGGTAAATGGTCGTGTTATCAACAAACTCAACATCCAAAAGCATCTCATCCCTAACCAAGAGCCGAATACCCTGAAGCCCAGTATCCTATGCAATCAAGAGTGCGCTCATTGCCTCTCCAAAGAAGAGAAACAGGTAGGGGCTAAAGCACAGCCCTTCCACACCGACCGCGAAATGTTGAACCTCTCCCCCTACCACCCATCACCAGAACCTGATTGTGGGCCAATCGATATAAGGTGGCAAGCCCCTTGATCTAGCAATCGAGGAAGCCAATACACAGCATAGTCTCCTCGAGAAAAGCCCAATCAACGCGATTATAGGCTTTCTCAAAATCCAATAGAAGCACAGTGACAAGCTCACCCCCCCATCCAGGCAAGGGAAACAACTTCCCGAAAAGTGAATATATTGTCAAGAATACTGACCCTTCACAAAACCAGCATGAGTTACATGAATCAAGGACTCAAGAAGTGGCTGCATGAGTTACATGAATCAAGGACAGGCTCACCCCCCCCCATCCGGGCAAGGGAAACAACTTCCCGAAAAGTGAATATATTGTCAAGAATACTAACCTTTGACAAAACCAGCATGAGTTACATGAATCAAGGACTCAAGAAGCGGCTGCAGTCTCAAACTCATAGCCTTCGCAAGGATTTTGTAGGCCGAGTTGAGAAGAATCATCGGACGCTAGTGCCTAATGTCATCCAACTGCCCCCCTCCTTAGGGATGAGGAAAATTAGGACCTCAGTGAGCGCATGAGGAAGATGTCCCCCCTCCATGACCTCCTGGAAGACAAGATGGATCCAATCCCCAAGGAGCCCCCAATACATGATAAAGAAGATGGGGGAAAGACCATCATCACCAGAAAAGTTGTCCCTAGCCAAACCACGCAATGCATCAAAGAGCTCACTATCAGTAAAAGGGGCCAGAAGCATGGCCTGCATCTCATCAGTCACTGAATGTTGCACATGATGCAAGACACAATGCCTTCTCTCCTACCAAGTCTCCAAAGGAGTCTCCTCATACAACAAAGTACGGTAGAACTGAGTGGCAATCTCACGAAACTCCCCAGTCTTAGAAGCACAAGACCCATCTGTCCGACCCAGCTGTCTCATCCCACCCCGTGACTCACGAGAGTGAACCATTGAAAAGAACGCTCTCGAGATGTGATCACCGATCTGGGCCCACTGCACTGCCTATATGTGGTGAAGAAAAGCCAACCGCCTATCCTCAACCTCCCTCAGCTCCTGCTGAGTCTCGGCAAGCTGCAAGCCCGTCCACTCTCAGTCCGAGCGGCGTTCCAAGAGCCGCTTCAAGGAGGCAATGTCCCTGTGCGAGCAACGCTCAGTCTTGTGGATCCGAGCAAGCTGCTGGCTACTCGCATCATGTAAAAAACAACTGAGCATCTATAAGCAAGTCACATGAGAGTGAGCCCGACATCCCTCAACCCAAGACAACTAGTACCAAATCGCCTCAATCTGGTTGGTCAAGCACCCATCAAGCTGCACCTGCTCAGGAAACTGCATCACTATGGGGCCACTGGTATCCCCCTCAGCAAATGCAGTAACCACAAGGGCATGGTCAAAAAAGCAAAAACCCACCACAATCAACCAAAACATCATTGACATATATGCGATCAATCTGGGAGAGATTCATCCCTTCAATCCTCGTGTCGGAGCGAGAAAAATGGAGGCTCTCTCTCTCTCTCTCTCTCTCTCTCTCTCTCTCTCTCTCTCTCTCTCTCTCTCTCTCTCTCTCTCTCTCTCTCTCTCTCTCTCTCTCTCTCTCTCTCTCTCTCTCTCTCTCTCTCTCTCTCTCTCTCTCTCTCTCTCTCTCTCTCTCTCTCTCTCTCTCTCTCTCTCTCTCTCTCTCTCTCTCTCTCTGTGTGTGTGTGTGTGTGTGTGTGTGTGTGTGTGTGAGAGAGAGGGAGAGAGATAAACCCTAAGTGTGCCATACATCACGCAATCTCAAGGTCAAACAAAGTCTTCCCAAGCCGAAAGCTCAGAACCATGCATGGCGGTCGAGCTACCCCCTGTCGATCCTCAGGTGCTTCAATCATGTTGAAGTCACCCGCAACACACCAAGCTTAGCATACGGAATAGCATCAGTGATCTGGGACCAGAAAGTGGCACAAGCACTCTCATGGTTCAGGGCATACAAGGTCAAGAACCCATTTAGTATGTCCCCCCACGGTAAAATCATCCAGATGGCCCTGCTAGAGCAAATCACTCCTCTATCCACAATCACAGACTGCAAGGACTCACTGCTAAGGGATGACCATTATCCCACTGAATTCTGAAAAGTTTATAGAACAGCAGTTTGGGAATTTCTCAAAGAGCATGACACATTGAGTAGCATTCGCACAAGAGTGAATTGATGGGTTCAATGCTTTGTGTAGATAGATCCTACGACTTGCCACCATTTATGGCCATTTCCTATTGCCAATGTGGGGTGGGCTATTCTTTGATTGTCAATCTATTTTTATTACATGTTAATGAGATATTTCTATTTTGCACAAATGGATTCATCTGGAATGTCAATTTGTTTGAAGCATTCTATCAATTGAGGAATTTGTTGCATATACTTAACACCAAGTTTCATGTGCTTGATACTTCAACAGAGTAAGAACTCCCAGTTGACCACTCTTTGAATAAGTGGAGTGACATGAGGATTAACTACCATAAGTCTTGTAGTTTTCCAGTTGGTCTGGAAGATACACCAGCATGGGTTCTATCAAGTTGCAATGAAGGACATGTACCAGCCATTTGGGATTCAACCTGCTCAACACAAACTACCACATTTGTCCAATATGCATCTCTCATAAGCAAGCCATCTATTGATTGCCCATCAAGTTTTATTGACTGTGATATGGAATGCAGCATTCCATATCCATATTTCGCAAAAGATGCAAAATTAGTTCTATGAAAGAGTTGCATCATTTAATTACACTCTAAAATTTATAGCTCTTATGATACAGAATCTTAAGTTCTATAGCCATTTTATCAACACACCAATCGATCAATGCAATAATTTGGTTTTGCTGACCCTCTTATATACTCTCAACTTCAAAAAGCCTTTCACTTCGCGGCTAAATTTGTTTTCCCCCCATCAATTTACGCATATAGTCATGCACTCCTGTCAGAGCTCACTGTCAAAAGCCTGTGTTTTAGCATAGAATTCTGTTTAAAGTCTTTCAACATTTGGTGTCCATGCGTATGCTCCTCAATCCTGAATTCCTTTTTATAATAACCGGGTGCAACTCACACAGATAAGATAAATAGACATATCTTGCCTAGTTGGTTTATGGTTTTGCTTCTTTTCCTCCAAACTGTGAGACTATTTAATAGCTTGCCCTAGAACCCAGTGACATATACTCAGTCAAGCTTGTTTTTTCTTTTGCCAACAGAATCATCAGTACTGATTACTTCTGTTAGACCAATAACTTAGAACATTGATATGATATAGTTTGCAGCCCTCCAGCAAGAGACTAGACATAGACCACTTAATAGACTTTCCTCTAGTCAGAGATGTGGAATTTGGATTTGAAGCAATGAAGACGAGATTCAGGTTAAGCCACATGACACTGCTAAGATTGGAGGATGAACTTTGATCAAAGCATAGAAGATACACACTAAACATGCAATAGCTCATTTGGGGCTCATTTTTCTCATCTTTGAGGGTATAGTTCATATTTTCATGTCATTCACTGGATCATATGTTTTAAATTGATGGTTCTTCGAACAGAACTTTTATGGGTACTAGGTCAACTATAGATTAAGTCCTAAACTCAAATACATTCACTCCCCTCAGTGCAAGTGACCATGCCACAATGCCTGTGGTCTTGTACATACCCTAGAAAATTGAGAAACAACACTTGTTATTTCTTATCTGTTGCAGCTGGCCATGCGAATTGGCTCAACTGAACATTGAGGACCAAAAAACTTTCAACAATGAATTCAGTACACTCAGTATATATGCTTCATGCTGCAGGGCACATCAGAGGCACCTTTAATATGCTTCAAAGCATCATGGGTCTAGGTGCGAAAGACAACAAGGGAAATATTGGATTCTTCGATCATTACTTTGAGCCACAGGTTAAGCATCAGGGCTGTGCATACAAAAGCTTCCAACTGACAGTAGGTTCTTGATCATCATATCTATCACCCTATCATGGATGTAGGTGGTAAGTGATCACATGATAGGAGGTCACAAGAACTTAAACTTCCATCAACAAATCTGGATGAAAATCCGAGTATGGAAATCACAAATCACCTCAAGTCTGAACCAAGAACGTATTCACTATTCGAACCTCGGTTCATACAACACCCAAATAATTCATATCACATTACTCACAATATCAACAACAATCTATTCCACACCATTTAGTGATTTTATAAAGTTGAGATCTCATCATGCAGCATAGACACATTTAATGGTACCATCAGCCATGTCCTTTGTACATGTACAGCAAGGAATGAGTGATAGACAAAGGAACACTGAGAGAGAGAGAGAGACAGAAGAGACAGAGAGATAGAGAATTACAGAGGTCTGATTGGTATAAATTCAAGAAACTTGACAGATAATAATAAGTACATTTATTACAACAAGATTATCCACATTATACTGATCGTATCTTTTCTCATAAATTCTAAAGTCCATCTGGTGATGCTAACAAGCTTTCTACACTCAAAAAATGCATCAAACTATCTAAGGCTGTATAATCAAGAAATTTCTTCCGAGCAGATTCATGTCTGCATGGTTTCAGAATAAACCTATGCTAATACTATCAACCATTTGCTCTGTAAGATAGAGCACAATGGCTCCTCATCAAGATGACCACAATCCACTGTGGTAGCCTACGTTTGTGTAAAGATGAGCAGTTATACATGTTAGGTTTGCTTAAGTCTTTTCAAGATAATATTCACAGTAACACATGTCCAGAGTGTTTGCAGGATACTCAGTGCTGCCAATATCCACTATTCTGCATAGCTCAGGAGTGAAAACTTTACTCTGAGAAAGATTTTGCTTCTATCCAGCTCCAGGCGTGCTGCTGTGACTACCCAATGTCCAGGAGCATCCTGAGGTCCCCTAGTTAACTCTGCTGTATCAACAAACTTTAGGAGCTTTGGGCTCTGTATAGGTCTGGGTGGACCACCAGCAAAGACTGAGGAATCCATTAATACAGGAGGACCTTTTTTCCCTTGTTTGACTGTTGATGAGAAAGTCGTACTCAAGGACGAGAAGAATCCACTCTTCTCTGCAGCAGGAGGCTGATCCCACCTTGATCTCTGGATCATACATCCTGAGATCTTGCTGAACAATAAATGAAGATGCAGAATGCTCCTGAGTCCATGCACCTTCACGTCAAGCCGTGCACCTGTAACAACAAATGCACTACCTTTGGAATCTTGCCATTCTGGTTTATATTTTACAGGCTGAGTGCAGACGTGAGAAAAGCACTTCCATTCAACAGGCTCAAACCAATCCTTGGATGCATCATTAGAACCACTCCAGAGTGCTACACCCCTGTCATGATTATCGTTCCAGAATTGCTCTAGACACTGTGGAACCACTGAGAGGTGCTGCAGGTGAATGGCCAATCTGTTGCTATTTCTGCCCTCCAAAAAGAGCCTCAATCCAGTTACAGGCCTTCTATCAACCACCACCTGGGAAATAGGAGAAGAAATGGATTTACCATATACTTCTGATGAAATATGGACTTAAATGTAAGCCTCCACTTCCTACAAACCTCAGCGTTGTTGACATATAACCTTGGGCCCATGAATCTGAATTGCAAAGATGGATTAAGTGTTTTCTTATGTGCAAGCTGCAGGGGTAGCTCATTGTGGATCGGAATCCATTGCCTCGGAACTTGAAAGTCCAGGAAATACTGTATATCACTGACTGGAGGCTTATCTGAGGATGCAGCACCGTACAGATTAGCTTCCATGACAAGAAATAAATAAAGTGGATAACTAGCAAATCAAGATATCACTGCAAATCAGAGCTTCAACAGGAAAAAGACAACATACAACGAAGATATAGATTGATTGCATGCTGTAAATAGCCACTTCCAGAGACACCCAAGAGCAAAGATGTTATGGGTACAAATCCAAGTGAAACAGCCTCTGGGAAGACATTTACTGTATCCTGCCATTCAGAATGTGTCTTGCAGAACTGGTATCCTCCTCGTCTCTGGGACATTATTGTAAAATCCTGGAAAATGAAGAAAACGTTCCTGTAACTCATATTCACACATATAAAGGCAAAGGCAAATAGACTAGAAAACATTCTTGCCTTCTTGCTGATAAAAAGCTGCAGACCATGAAAATGTGCCGCTGGTCCTTGCAAATTCAAGCCATTCAACGGAAAGGTCTGTACTGACAGAAATACATTCAAATAAACAAATATTTAACCGAATAATACCTGTTATATATGCTTAACAATGCAGAGAAAAAGATAAGAATATCATTTTCAAATCCATGTGATTCCAATGACATTCATGCTTCACATCACGGATTGGTTTGGTCTTTCTCAATGCAATTACTTTAACAACATTTAGTAGTGTATGGAACTTCAATATTAGTACAATGCCTAATTGGTTGCATTGAAATTGGCCTGCTGTAACCTGATGACCTAGTTTCATGCAATAATGGCGAATTCCTTTCTTAGGTGAAGAAGTAGATACTAGATGAAGTAGGTTGACCCTTAGGTGTAGATGAAGTAGTTGATGTAGAGGTAGAAGAAGATGTGGTTAAAGATTTGGAAGTAGAAGACTTATTTTCTTTTTTAGACTGTGACCGAGTTTCTTTCTTCTTCTTAATCTCCTTCTTCTTCTTCTTTCCTTCAGAAGACAAAACTCATCGATCTCTTCCATGCTTTTTTTGTTAATCTTCATCTTGAAGTAATAACAGAACCGTAACTCTTCAAATATGGTTTCTTTATCTCAAAAGAGTGATATGTAGATGGAAGCGAATTGATAAGGGTGTTATTATCTCTTCATCAGAAATATTAACTCCAACATTGCGAAGTTTATTACAAATGTCTTTAAGCTTCAAAATATGTGACTAAACTGACTCCCTAATCTTCATGCATGTGTTGACTAATATCCTTCTAAGATGAGCTTTCGTACTAGGGTTTCTGATTTGATAAGATATTCCCCAACTCCAACCAGGCTTGACGACTCTTGAGGCAGGGATGAGTGTTCGACCCTCCCCACCGGCAGGACATTTAAACCTGGCCTTCGGGCATGTGTAATCAGTCTAAACT
This sequence comes from Ceratopteris richardii, assembly GCA_020310875.1. NCBI lineage: Eukaryota > Viridiplantae > Streptophyta > Polypodiopsida > Polypodiales > Pteridaceae > Ceratopteris > Ceratopteris richardii. The sequence goes on along the minus strand of CM035439.1, from coordinate 110,095,588 downwards.
AGTTGTGTCGTCGTCTTCGGGCAGTTGTAAGTCTGTGTCTAACAAGTCTAACCCCTTCTATTGTGGGATAAAGTGGGCCCCACGGACATTCACCTTGTATAGTTGTAATTTCAAAAGTTAAAGTTCAGGGGAGTAGGCTTCGGCTGAACCTCCTTTTTTTTTTATGCATAAAATGCTGAATATGGAATGGATCTACATACAAAATATGAGAGAAGTATGCCTAAGAGTTAAAGAATAATGACAGAGTGCTGGATTGTGAGATGTGATAGGTTAAATGTGGAGAATTCAACCTATGTGCTGTGGAAAGGTATTAAAATCTGCAACCAAATCAGAAAATAGCCTCTTCTTTGATATATGCAACTACAAGGACTTCCCCTCTTGAGGTAGTAGGCTAAAAAACCTCGTACAGTAGCAAGACTTGAAGTAGAACAAAACATATACAGAAACTTACTGAAAATCAGCATGCACACATACTACGTCTGTGTGAAGAAGAAGTAGGCAGCAACTAAACACCTCCAAAATCAGCTACAAAATCTCCAACAACAAAAACTCCTCAAACATCACTTAGAGTATACGTATATGTTATTATGTGTGCGGCGTGCCCCCAAAGGTATCTTTATATAGAGCTTTGAACCCCAACGACTGCTAGGCATAGTTTTTCCCCAAAAAGCACTTTTAAAACAGTGATTAGCTTTCTAATCGATTTGTGCAGCCTTTGTTTTAATCACTAAAAGCTGATGTCCCACTAAAATAAGGCGCAAATAACATGATCCTTTGATTTAGTGCTTTTTATGAGATTAAATCTCAGTTACACATATATAATAACGATTTAAATGAAAAGCATGTGCAAAAGCTGAAATTAGGGTTTGATATTTGGAGGGGTTCTATATCTCATATGGTAGAATGTTAAATACCATTGGATAGCTCTCTTGAAGCACTGTAAAAATATGCACTAAAAATTTTTTACCATCTTTGACCAAGATTGACCATTTCCATGGCTGAAAAATGATGAACTATAAATTTAGGGTTTGCTGGAATTAGGTTTTAGAGCAAATCTGAATTGTTTTCCAAAACTTCCAAAATTTAGATATAGGACTAGTGGATTTACATGTATCCACATCACTTTCCATCTTTGAGTCACTGAATCCTTTCAATTTCAACTTACCCTTTCCATTGTTACCCAAGATACACAAGTAATAGCACAAATAAGAGAACATACACATACAGACAAGAGAACAAGTATGCATACTCAAAGTATGGTCAAAAATTACTATGCTCTTTTAATGATCAAGATGTCCAAGATATGATATGCTCCAAATATAAAGTAAAGAAACACACTCACAACTCATAAACACCAAGGAGAGCAAGTGAAGGGATGGGGAAGTAAGGCATGAAGAGGTTTAGGCTGAATATAGACTCCAAGATCATCCTCTCACAAGAGAGTATGACGGCCTCCAAGTGTATAAGCATACACTACTACAAGTCTTCAACACCTCCAAGAGTGTAAACACACTTTTCGCACACTACTACTACAACTCCAAGCTTGACATAAAACTCCACCTCCAAGTGTGTGTGAGAGAGAGTAAGCACCACCTCAAAAAGGGCATGTGAGAGCACCTCCTGCTAGTAGTTAATATTTTGAGACCTTAGCATGTAGCCCTTAAGGCTTATATACAAGTGAGTGATCAGATTTTTAGCAAAAATCTGAGGTGAAAATTGTTTTTAGTGACTTTAGTGATAGCTTTTCCACAACTTTAGTAATAATTCTCATTAGATTTAGGCAAAATTTTTGCGATGAGTTAACTGATTGTTGCCATGTGTCAATAGAGTGATGAGATGGCAGATGTTTGGCACATGCAATAAGTGGCTGACATGTGATTCACTTTTTAAGTTTAACTTTTAATAATATATCCATTTCTGAAATTATGGTTTGACCAGAAGAATAGGGTTTGACTTTTGGTTCTGATTTTGGACTTTGATGGGAGTGCCGTATATGGTTGACTTGCTCTCTTTGGAGTACTTCATGAATATGTGATTCATTTCATTTCATAATGACCAAAATGTCGAATGTTGACCATTTTTACCATTTTTATGACTTAAACCTAACTTTGAACTATTATACAAACTAATCAAAGAGTTCATGAATATATACAATGAATGTGATTTCCTAACCTTAATATATACAATTAAGATTTACTCGTGTCAATATGCTAATACTTCCTACAAATTCCCCCAATATGCTTATATTTCCTACAATTCCTAACATCCATAACATGAGCATTTCGACTTTGTCCCGACTCCCTTTCAAAAACATCTCATGATGGACTTCACTGCATCCCAATGCATTTTGCAATGGTTAGCCATAAACGGGCCCACAACTCCCACTACATGAGCAATATCTGACCTAGTAGCAACCATAGCTCTGAACCTCTAATAGAAATATAAAAGAAGCTGTAAAAAAATTGCAGGCAGAAAATAAATGTACGAAATTGGGGCAGAAATTTGGTACAAATGAATCCTGACCATTACTGAAATTAGTAGGGCATAGTGCATTGAACACTGAAGATTGTTTTTCTAAAAAATGTGCCATCAGCCAATTATATGAAAATAATCCCGATTTCCAAATTGAACCATGGTCAAAGTATGACCAATGCAAATAAATGTTGTTTTCATATGCAAAAACACATAGAGAAATAAAAACCAAAAGGAAGGTGTAAAGCACACAAAAGGAATCTGTAAGGAACGTTTTAATTAATAGCTACAGCAAAAATAGCAGCCTCACTTCAAAAGTAAGCTATTAGCATATCTGATGTGATTGAACGGTAGAATACAATCAACTTTCTTATGCAGTGTCAACTAGTAGTGATAGAGAAATCATGCGTTACCTTATAAATTGCATATGCAAACATAGAAAAGGGGTGAAGATTTCAATAAAAGCAATAAATGATGGAAGATTTTTAAAAAAAAAAAAAAGGGTTATTACCTCAGAATCTTTAAGATACATGCCCTTATCTTGAACTCTATCTGAAAAATATTCGTCTGCAGCAGATTTCAGGTGTTTGTGAACATCCTGGGATGAGAGTAATGAGGAGTGATTTTCTTTCAAATATAAGACATCATGGCCTCCCATACTTGCCGAAACAATGACATGTGTCCCATGCTTCTCAATAAATCTGCATAGTGAATCTCTCTCTCTCTCTCTCTCTCTCTCTCTCTCTCTCTCTCTCTCTCTCTCTCTCTCTCTCTCTCTCTCTCTCTCTCTCTCTCTCTCTCTCTCTCTCTCTCTCTCTCTCTCTCTCTCTCTCTCTCTCTCTCTCTCTCTCTCTCTCTCTCTCTCTCTCTCTCTCTCTCTCTCTCTCCCCCCCCCCTCGCCCCCCTCCCTCCCCCCCCCTCCCCCACCCCAAAATAAGGTAGGGTCAGATGTCCAGGAGGGCTCTCTCATCCCCTTGTGGCACTGTAGGAGTAAAGCCTATTGTCCCCTACCTTATACGGGATATACATTGATGAGATTGTAGACTTTATATAGCAACGTGCTGGTTCAGGAGTGGAGCTGGGAGGAGCCACTGTACACATTTTGTTATACATTGATGACATTGTCCTGATTTCAGAGTTAGCTGAGGGATTACAGAGCCACCTACATGCATTAGATGATTTTTACTTATTTTTGGCCCATCAGCACATATGCGGTGACAAAGTGTATTCACAATAGCTGGTGGACACATTGAGATCACTGGCTCATATGTTTATCTTGGGGTGACTTTTACAGCCATGTCCGGTACATTCTATGGCCCAGGCAGCCCCAGATTGGGTCACTCGTGGATACGCAGCATTAGCGTTGATGGAAAAGCAGTGGCATCAGGCACACTTTCAGGGGCCTCAAACGAAGGGTTGGCTATTTGATACACTAGTTACACCCTCATTAATGTATGGATCATCCAGACCATATATGGACTTTGGTGGAGAGACCCCAGGTACCCATGATTTCTAGGGTGATATGTAGCAAGACATGAGTACCACATGACATCATTAGAGCATAGCTCGCTAGACCCCTGATGCTAGTAGAGGCTTTGTTCCAGGCAGTATGTTTGCTCCATAGACTCCAGGATATGGATAGTGGCCGTATCACCTACAGGGCCTTTCAGGCATCACGAGATCTTGCCCTCGCAGGAGATACTTCATGTTGGTATGCCCATACTAGAGATTGGCTGGCCAACTATGGATTCGACATGGACCAACTACCACCCCTGCAGTATGATACACATGCTCCCACCTATTCACTCTCTTTGCATGAAAGAAATAGGATCATACGACAAGAGTTGCGGCACAAGTATACACAGAGGATGTGGATCCTACCGGGGGGGGGGGCACTATCAACGGAAAAGCTCCATTATCGTGAGCTTTTCCTATAGATTTCAAACAAGGGGTTCATTGAGATGCCTCGTTACATGCAGATTTATATGCCACATCACATACGAGTGGCTATTGGGCAGCTTAGGGAATCATCACATCGGTTGGAGATTGAGAGAGGTCGAGCTAGCAAGATACCCACGTTGGATCGCATATGCCCAATTTGCCAGACAAAGGTGGAGAACGAGGAGCATTTTGTTATACAATGCCCTGCATATGCTCAGCTTAGGATACAATTTTAGATATAGGGATCATTTTAGGAGTGCATGAGGAGAGTGGATCAGTGTCGTCTTGGACCGTTCCTCATTGCTTCATACCAGAAAGGCAAGACTCTCATACAGCCTACACAGGCAACCGATGAGAGCACACAACAGAAGATCACTCATGAGCCACGACCGAACCCTAGTGGCCAAGGGCTCACTCTTGAGGAGGCAGAGACTCAGAGGGCTAGGAGACATCCACATGTCCCTAGATATAGGAGACCCCAGCTATACCAGCATGTGATATTGAGGATCCGACTACTTTATGAGCACCAAATGGAGTAGAGACAACTATCCACACCTTGGCATGTCATTCTTCGTCCGACACCCATGTCTCACATCCTCCATCCACTCCCCCCATACTACATTCATAGGTCTATTCATCCTTGTTGGTTCCATTGCGGCCCACACACCACGTATCATTTGTAAGTCCTCTCTCGTACTACATGGTCATTCTCTGTGGTGCCATAACCACATCACTTTTACACATTGTTAGGCTTTCATTTTCATTTCACTTTAGATGTTTCTACTCTTTTGTGGTTATGGATACTTGGTGTATCACTGATGTATATGGGTTTGTCTCATAGACCAATTTTGGTTTTTAGAAGATGTTAATATAACTCTCTCTCTCTCTCTCTCTCTCTCTCTCTCTCTCTCTCTCTCTCTCTCTCTCTCTCTCTCTCTCTCTCTCTCTCTCTCTCTCTCTCTCTCTCTCTCTCTCTCTCCCTCCCTCTCCCTCTCCCTCCCCCTCCCCCTCCCCCTCCCCCTCCCCCTCCCCCTCCCCCTCCCCCTCCCCCTCCCCCTCCCCCTCCCCCTCCCCCTCCCCCTCCCCCTCCCCCTCCCCCTCCCCCTCCCCCTCCCCCTCCCCCTCCCCCTCCCCCTCCCCCTCCCCCTCCCCCTCCCCCTCCCCCTCCCCCTCCCCCTCCCCCTCCCCCTCCCCCTCCCCCTCCCCCTCCCCCTCCCTCCCTCCCTCCCTCCCTCCCTCTCTCTCTCTCTCTCTCTCTCTCTCTCTCTCTCTCTCTCTCTCTCTCTCTCTCTCTCTCTCTCTCTCTCTCTCTCTCTCTCTCTCTCCCCCCCCCCCCCGTTCGCGCATCCATCCTTGGCTCAGGATTACCTAATATCATAAGGGAGTGATCCACAAAATCTGATTATATAATAAACACAAAAATAAAAGTCAAATATATAATGAAATCAAGCACCGACAAAGGTCACGGTCCACTCAATAAGTGGACTAGCATATGCTTGCTGCTATGAGGCCCCTCTAGCAATCTTGAGTGTAATCCTTTATGAACTTGCAAAAGAACCCAATGAATCCTAAAAAGGCCTTCACTTGGTGATCAAGGAAGGACGGGCTAATTCAATGAAGTCCTAACTTTAGCTAAGCCTATATGTATGCCATTGACCAACATAACATGGCCCAAATGAAGTAGCCCAATGCAAAAAATTATTATAAAAAAAAAATCAGTTTCTCTATTTCACATACAAGCTCTCATCTTATAATGAAGAAGAGATGTAGGTGATGTTGGGGATCTTCCAAGGTCCTACTAGACCAAAATGTTGTTGAAGTACACCACAACACACTTCCTCATATATGGACAAAATAGATGATTCATTATTTGTTGGAAAGTGGCCAGTGCATTGATCAAGCTATAAGGATAGAACACAAACAAGTAATGTCCATATCGACTATGAAATGTGATTTTGGAAACATCCCCAAAAGATATTTGTATCTAGTGGTAACTAGATCTAAGATCAATATCTGCGAAAAACCTAGTCACTCAGAGTCAATCAATCAAGTCTTCCATTCTAGAAAACACATATTTGTTCTTGATGGTAACTTGACAAGTTTATAGAGATCCTTGTAGTCTACGTAGAAGTGCATCCCCTCATCCTTCCTCTTCACAAGAAGACCACAAACACCCCAAGAAGACTTTCTGGGCTCAATGAGTCCTTTGGAAACATAGTCATGTATCAGCATGGCTATCTCCTCCTCAAATTGACTAAATTTATAAGGCTCGCATGAGATTAGATAACTCCTAAGAACAAGCTCCATCTTATGATCTAAAGCCATCTTGTGCAATGATGGTAATTCCTTTGGTAAATTGTAGAAATACATCCATGAACTCTCACACATTTTTTAATTTCCACATCATGTGCAGTCACATTAGGTATACTGATACCATGCAACTCAAACACACTAAGATCATTAACAGACATAGAATGACAATGGAAAGGGAAGTGAAATGAGAAACATTGCACATAACAACAAAAAGTAAATGCATCTGGATCATACGGCAATGCCCAAATTCATTATATGATAGAAAATTTGATGAAAATGATCCATGATTCGAGAGGATGGAGACCCCTCAATAATGGGATAGATACAATAAAGCAAAAATGTTATCATATGCAAACTATAATCCACACATAGCTCGTCTTCCTTGTAGTAGAACGAAGGCACTCCCAAAATCACATCCACATACCTTAAGTTTATTGCGTGAAAGTTCAAGACCTCACAATACCATTGTATTATGCGCGCCATCCGATCTTTTGCCATCACAAGCTACCGTTGCACACTCACACAGAAATTATTTTGTCCGTTCTTCTTCCCAGCCGCCGAGAGTATATCTCTACTCTCTAAAGAGTCACACACGACTCTCTCCTTTACACTCTATAAATGTAAATCTCTTATAACCATAACAAGTGGCATGAGAGATTTACTAACCTCTTTCCCTAAGGAGTGACTCACACCCCCAAGGCTCAACAATGTGACATTTCCTTCCCCTTGAAAACATTTTCGTCCTCAAAAATGTAGATGAAATGTCCATGATGGTAGAAGTAAATGCTCAGACTCCCGTGAACCCCATGTACTCTATGTACATGGTCATCTTTGTGTGTTGTTTCCCCGTATCCTTCCCCTTCAGAAGCCTCATATGAGATCATCTCAAAGGTGGGAAACCATCTAGGTGGTGCCTACTATCTACCATATACATTGAACTTTCAATCTATCATTTCCATGACATATAACATAATCAAAATGAGCTAAGTCCCTATGAGGTATTCTCTGTGGAGTAATAGTATGGAAAGCAAATGTAAAGTGCCAAGCTTATAGGCTTGACCATCATCCATGCCATAATGGAGATAATAAACCATAGAATCTGCTGAATATAGAACAAAGTCCCATAAAAAATGAATCCAAACCCGACTAGAACTAAGTGATGCATTTGCCTTCATACCATTCTAGGTCTTCCTAACCTTGAGTGTGCTCACAAGTAATAGTTTACTCTAAACTACCTTGTGACTATGCCAATCCATCATCCTATCTCATATATAAGAATTCCTTGGTAGTAAAATGGAAACTCTACATTCCACCAACCAAGAAGTCTTTGGTTTGTCATCCATTTCTTTCGGACTTAATTCTATTGGAAGAGCACTTATTAGCACTAGTGCAAACTCTAATATATACCTTCATAAGTTCAGAGTTATCCAAACTTACGAACTCAAGATAGAGAACACAAACACATACACATTGGAAAAAATAACAAAAAGCAAGAGACTTAAGACCAATATAAGCCACAAAAAATACAACCAAGAAAGAAAAGCCCAAGAAAGAAAACCAATACAAAAAGAGATGCACACACACTCACATGAATACGAACACACATACACACACACATACCAAAAAAAAAAAACAAAAAATAAATAAATGATAAAAATAAAATAAAAAATAAAAAATAAAGAATAAAAAATAATAATAAATTAAAAAAGAAACAAATTAAAATATAAATATAAATATATAAAAATAGAATTTAAATTAAAAGAAAATAAATAAAAAATAATAATTCCATAAATAAATAAATAAATAATGATTATATATATATATATATATATATATATATATATATATATATATATATATATATATATATATATATATATATATATATATATATATATATATATATATATATATATAAATATATGTATATAAGCAAATTAAACAAAAACAAAACGAAATAAAATGTGCATCATCAACTTCTATGTCTGTCCTAAACAAGAAGTATCAGAATTAAACTTTATCATGCATAGCTTGGACAAATAGCTATGACATCCCTACTCACGTCATCAGTGCCCTAGAGTAGATGCAGACTTTAATAAAGAGTCTTTCTAAATCAAGATCTCTAACAAAGTCAACGAACTGAGTTTCTATCACTTCCGGAAGTGAAGGGCAAACTCAGCCATGATAAAGTCTTGCACAAAGAACAAACAAATAATAAGAAGAAAGGAATTAGAATTATAAGAATTAAAATTAAAATTAATAAATATATAGATAAATAAATAAATAAATATATGAATAATAAATAAATAAATAATAAAAATAATTTTTTTTAAATATATTAAAAATAATAATAATAAATATAAAGAAATAGCTAAAATAATAATAAAAGTAAAAATAATAATAATAATAAACATAAAAGAACAAAGGACTAGAAAGAAGCTATAAATAAAGAGTGAAAAAGAAAGGGGAGGGGGAGGGGGAGGGGGGAGGGGGGGGGGGGCATAGTGGTTAGCAACGGGATGGCAACGTCGTAGGCAACGGGTTGCTAACGCGTTAGCAACGGGTTCAAGTTGCGAACCCCAAGTTGCGATAAAGTTGCGTACAGATCAATTTCTATTTTAGATTTTATTTAAATTTTAGATATTCTAGGTATAAAAATCTTCCTATTTATGCTTAAACATCATAGAAAAGGCATGAAAACAAGACAATATAAGATTTATACAATGTTCATATCAAATATGTAGGTCGTCGACGTGTATTGTCATGTACATACATACATACATACATACATACATACATACATACATACATGCATGGATTATATTATATTACACATGTAGAAGTAAATATATACTACATACATATGAGTAACATGATACATACATTTTTATGTACATATATACATAGTATATACATATTACATATATACAAAGCACATAGATGCATTCATACATGCATACATATTATGTACATAGATGATAGTAGGTACATACTACAAAAATAGAAACATAGATATTAGATACATACGTAAGTAAATACACATGCCTTTCAATATACATAGAGCAATAAATTTTAGGAATAACATCATACATACATACATGCATATATAGATAGATACATACATACATACATAGCTAGGTTAATAAACCTATCTTTGGGTAAACATACAAAAATAGGAATATACATCAAAGATTACACATATAGTACATACATACATATTACATAAGCACATACATATATATGCATATGCATGATGTGATATGGTACATGATGTTGGAATGATCATATGGTAAGTGGGACATTGTATACTCTCTTTATCTCGCTGCATTTTTTTCCTCATTGAGGCATTGGTTTTCTTGCTTGATCACCAATTTTCTGTTCATAGGTTGTAAGGGTTAAGACTTAAAGACCCTTGTGGACCATTTTTGAACATTTGGGAAGGATTTCTTTTGCAAGGTTAGCAACGCGTTGCGAACACGTACGCAACGTGGAGTTGCGTTGCGAAAGTTGCGAACGTTCGCAACGCGTTGCGTATGCAACACTGGCCCGGGGGGGGGGGAGGAACCACAAAATACCTTATCATTAACCCAAATAGTGTTCCCCTTTTCTATTGAATTTACTAATGATTAATTTGAACACATGAAAAGAAGAAAAACCATAAATGAACTTGTTACGAAGTAAGAAAGTCCTTACCTTCTTTGAAACTTTCTTGAATAAATACCCTTTTTGGACAAGCAAAGAAATTAGCTGACAACATTGAATTACAAATGAAGACAAGCTTGAACATAGACGAGAAAATCTAAACAATTGAGAGCAAACAACGCCGTACTTTGCTAAATGAGAAATATTTGAATCAATATGAGGCATACGTATCATGTTAATGCTAGCAAATTCCGGTTCTAATCTTTTATCATAAATGTCTACTTCCAAACCAAAAGGAGATTGAAATATTTTTAGATCTAGAAAAGCACAAGAATCACCATGTGAAGTACAATTCAGCTCACAAAAAGCTTTGGGATAAATACCACCACCAAAAGCATCATTGTCTAAATACATAAAATCTTGAAAAGAACTAAAATCAGGAACAAACAGATAATCTACGAAGCGTCTAATATTAGAAAGTTTGTGTATAGTGATAGGACAGGTATTAGCTAAAACAAGCCTTTCCATAAATTCAAATTCATAAGTAAAAAGATAAAAATTCGCAAGAAAGACACCACAATTTGTACCGATAGGAATTCCAATACATTGTTTGAATAAAGTATCACCAACTGAAATATGCAAGTTTTCTAAAAGAAAATATAACCAAAGAAGAATGTCGGTTTCATCTACTATTCTAGTGTAACGTTTCTTTTTACTATCTATATCTACAGACTTGGATTTCAACCATAAATAATCAAAATGTAATGCAGATTTTTCTACCAAAAGAGCCTTACATCTATCTTTGGTGAATTTAAAAGAGAAAACTTTCCTAACTAAAGAAGAAATCCTATGTTTTAAATCATTCAAATCTAACTTTGTATACAAAGTTGTGAAGTCAAAAGTTTGAAGCCCCAAAGGAACAGATTTTTCTTCTCTAGTTCTTGAAGAGTTGAGAGACTTTACTACTGGAACAACACCTAGAGAATTACCTAAGATCCAACTAGAGGAAGTTGGCACATCTGCATCTTTGAGTAATTCCTTCCAAATATCATGAATAGTAGGTAAAATGGCTTTAAAACAATTGCTTAACCATTTGGAAACATCCGTGAGAGAAGTATTACAAGATGCAGCTATAAATCTCGGTTCGATGGGGTTCTTATGGAATTTCCAAACTGTATATAAAAATGGTAAATTTTGATACAATTTGAAACCATAAGATTTACAAAAATCTTGATGACGTGAAATAACTTCTCCAGAAGAAACATTGCAAAATTGATATGTAGAGGACTTAGTTTCTTTCATAAGACACTCTACATAAAACTTTTTACAAGTAAAAACAAAATTATTTGGACATTTATCCACATAAGAAATCACAAAGTTTCTACGAAAATATTTTAGTGAAGTCAAATCACTTACAGATAAGCTATCTAATGAAGGGGAATTCCTCCCTAAAGCTATATCCACCTTCATAGAAACTTTCTTCATTACTATTGATTTCCAATGTGTAAAAATTCCACGAATACCTAAAGATTCTTCAAATTTTAGTATGAAATTATCAATGCCCTTTTCTATATCTTTAAGGATGCAAGCATCATTAGAGGTATGAAGTCTATATTTTGTTCCTCTAGAAAAAAGTTCTTTCAAGCTACTAGTAGGAAGAATAGAACAATCGGCAGAAACTATATGACCCAGATCCTTGTTTACGAAAGAGGAAAAGGAACCATTATTGCAACAACAAGATCTTCTAGAAATCGACAATCTATCTTGCTCTCTCATATTTCTTCCAATATCATTGTAATTGAAAGCTTTTTGACCCAAAGTTTTCAAATATTTGTATGTAACCAAAGGAGGGACCCAAAGCTTTCTAACATAAGAAGGAAGAGATTCTATCACTTCTTTTGATTTCAAAATAGAGTTCAAACAAACTTTATCCATTGCTGGAGAAGTAAAGATAGTAATTAGTAAAACTCTTCTTGAAATCAAAGGATTATGAGAAACACAAGAGGATTTTAGAAATTTGGATATGAGAATTCAAAGTTGAAAACTATGGGATTTTCTAAGACTCAAATCCTCATGAGAAAAATTTTCCAAGATATATAGAAGTTTAAAGAGGACTCTTTTGTTATACTTTTCAAAGATTTTGAAAGAAGAAGACCCCTCTTGCATAATTCTATCCAAGAAAATTAATCTTCTTTTAAAATCACTAAAGATTGATCAGCCAAAGAGCTAAACAAATGTTCATTAGAAGATGATGATGGGAAATCCTCATGAGAAGAGTCTAACCTATAGCATGAACTAAGGGACCTATGGGGAGAGGAAATAGAAACATTAATATTACGATGTGGAACCCAAATTTCTGTATGTTGAAAAGATTGGAAGGTTGAGGAAAGTTTTGGGTATCTACGCCATAACATAGGAGTTTTCTTATTGATAGATTTACTCTTACGAAGGCTAGATTTTCCTTCTAAATTGAAGCCTTTAGGAAAGAAGGTATATAAAGTTCGCATCCAAAATAACTCCCTAGGCAAAGCTGCTTTGTAAAACTCTTTAGAGTTTCTAAAATTACCTTCTATGTGCTCAATAGGAAAACAACGCAACGATTCAAAACCGTATTTTGCTATGGATGCATAAAGAGGTCTTACTTTTTCAATTAAAATTCTTTTGGAATGAATTTTCCTAGCTTTTCTAACATGCTCTTGAAAATGAATAAATGCAGTCCTAAAAGTTTGACCAACATATAAAAATGAACTATCGTAAATATTATAGATCACATAAATGACGTGTGAACAATGAATTGGACTTAAAGAATTATCTTCATGCAAATGCTTTTTTCTTAAATGCCTTAAACGAAGAAGAGCTTTTATTGAATTATTAGTGTAATGAGTATTAACTAAGGCCGTTTTGAAAGAAGACCAATGAATATGACCATTATCTAAGCAATGCAAAGAATTTAAATTAGATCTATCTAAGAATTTGAACCTTTCTCTTCCACTACTATAAACACGATAAGGAACAAGATTTGAAGAAGAGGTTGAAGCACGTACCTGGTCAAAATTGGAACTCGAAGTCGCTGAATAAGTATTATGAGAAATGTGTATAGTCAGGTCAAAAAATCAGATCAACGCCCGCCTGTAGGCCAAAGATCCTAAGTTAGAGAAAGTGCTAACCACACTCCCCATTTGTGTAGCAAGGCTGCTTCCAAGTAGTGGGGCCCTTAAATAAGGCTGCTTGTTACACTTGAGAGATCATCGACGAAACGTGCAGTCAAGTGCCCGTGATCCTTTGCTAGAATCATTACTTAACTTCCTCTGCCACAAGAAATTGTTCATGAAACTACACAAAGAACCCTTGGTCTAAAAGACCCACTTTTTTTTTTTTTATATAAATAAATGAATCAAAAATAAAAAATAAATAAAGCAAACATAACAAATAAAAGGGAAAAATAGGAAAGAGAGAGAGGAAAAAAGAGAGAGAAAGAGAGAGGACTTAAGAACAAAATAATCAAATAATAAAATACCTCACAACATCATGCATATAAACACAACACTCATAGAAAACACACAATCCAAAAAGTACAAAAGATATAAACAAAATAAAAGATTCCCAAATTAAGAAAAAATAAATATAAAACTAAATTTATAAATAAATAAATAAATATATATATATATATATATATATATATATATATATATATATATTAATGATTATAATTATTGATAATAAATACAATATAAAAATTAAAATTTTTATAAATACATATAAATATATATAAAATTATTATTATTGAAAAAATAAATAAATAAATAAAAATTAAAAAAAATAAATAAATAAAAATAAAATACAAAATAAAAATAAACCCACACACATACATTCATGCACACACTCAAATACATACATACACATACACACCCATGACCGCACGTACACAAACGGACATTCTCACACTCACAAACTCACACACCCAAACATTTAAGTATGAAGAGATTAGCTGTCGGGGTATGCACACCCTAAAAAGATATTTCCAATAAGAACAAACAGCTGGTCACAACTCAGACGAAAATCAAAAGATTTGCATGTCCGCTATGTGACTTTGATATATACCTTCATAAGTTCAGAGTTATCCAAACTTACGAACTCTAATATTTCTCTTCCCTGTAGTTTGCCATGAATGCAAAAAGCATTCCTTTGGAGATTCACATAATCCATAAGTATCCATCCTCTTGATTGATGCTCACACATCATCCTCATGATGAAATGTCAACTAAGAGGTTGGTAACCCAATAGGTCATATATATCCCGATCTCTTAGAAACCCTAAAGAAAAAAGTCATACTCAACTCTCACTCTCACTAATGTCAATAACTAGATCATCTCATCTAGTCAAGGACCATCACTGGAAATAGCATAACTGCTTCTCTCTAGAATCTATAGGTGAGTCTCAACCTAACCACCATGATTAATTGATCTCCCTCTTCTCTTTGATAGAAGAGTGCCACTTCTATCTCTTTCATTTTCTCTCTCTCTCTCTCTCTCTCTCTCTCTCTCTCTCTCTCTCTCTCTCTCTCTCTCTCTCTCTCTCTCTCTCTCTCTCTCTCTCTCTCTCTAAGGAAAAGAGCTCTGGTAGTGGAATCTATTTATGACTTGTCAATTCTCAAAAAGAAGTTGAGTGAGACATTTGATATGAAGGATTTGGGAGATGCTAAACATATTCTTGGCACGCGCATCACTCCTGATAGGAATAAAAGATGCATATACTTGTCTCAAAGTGAGTATATATCCAAAGTACTTCATAGGTTCCATATGCAGGGTGGAAAGGCATTGAGTACACCTTTATCCACATATCTAAAATTGAGCAAGGATGATTGCCCCATATCACATGAGGAAAAGGAACTCATGACCAAAATTCCTTATCAATCTGCTGTTGGTAGTCTCAAGTATGCTATGGTAGTTACGAGACCAAACATTGCATTTGCAGTGGAAGTTGTAAGTAGATATATGTCAAATCCTGGCAAGAAGCATTGGGAAGCGGTCAATATGATTTTGAGATATCTGAGTGGCACTAAGGTCAAGTGTCTATGCTTGGGTAGAGGGATCCTGTACGGTTCCAGATCCATGCACAAGTAAAAAAAGATTTGTGACAAATGGTTATTGAAGCAATCTGATTAATCTCTATACTTGTCTTCTCAATGCAAAGACGGCGTCAGAAAAACAGAGATTGGACATAAAGACAGCTGCTGATACACATATGCATGTCCAGGAATAGTTTGAGCCTTGAAAGATAATGCATGGTGAATAACTAGTCAACTGTCTAAACATGACAATGTGTGCTGCAATGAATTTCCAGAAGTGGTAGTGTTGCTTTGAAGCACAACTCCTTCTCTCAAAGCCATTATAACCTACACATTCAAACTTCTCCCGCCACAATATCTACTTACTATCATATGATTGCTCAAATATGTGATCGCTTGTAAGATGGGGAGATCGAGCAAGAAACACAACTCTGAGAAAAGAAGAGTACATCAAATTAAACCATGTCAAGGATGAATAAAATTACAGAACTAGGCCTTTTTTATTGAGTGTATGTGTACCCACCTGGCTAGAGCTTGAGGATCCCATATAGATGGAACATCATTTTTCACATCCTCCCGAAGAAATAAATTGGATCTTTTCAGGTGAAGTTCGTACAGCGTGATAAAGCATCCATCAAAGGCCAGGCTTTTTATCTGACTTGCATCATCCTGCCAAGAACCTGACAGATCAAACATTGCGTTGAAAAGCCCAAGCGGTATTTTTCCTTCAACTGATGCCTTCTGATTGAACAACTGAGACATCTGCGCACATATCGTTATATACATCAGTTGCAGAAATAACTGCTTGCAAAATAAGTTGATTCTTTCCTATTATGTATTCCTCGGGTGCAGCTAAATTGCAAGGGCCTATCTCTTTCTATGCACTGCTCGTAACCACATGCACGCACATATAATACTAGACAACTGTCAAACGTTTTTGTCGCGCTGTGAAAATTCTCATTGCAAACGAAGTCTGATAAACATATCCATAATCAGAAAATTATGCTACTATGTAAAGGCTAACTTCTGGCCTTAGAATGTAATAGTAAAGTACTTAATAGAAGGGAGGATGAATGGTGCCGAGCAGGAGAGGATAAGAGGAAAAATGTCTGATCTTCAGGACCCATCTGACTCGGATCAAATCTTCAAGTCTTATCCCTAGAAAAAACTTTGAACAGTCCTTATGCACAAGCAAATGTCTACGGTTAGATAATTATCGTGTCCCCTGGGCAAAAACATTGAGGCGCACCACGAACCCATGACACCAAGCCTGCGCAATTATTTCAGAAAGATCTAAAATTGATTGCATAGTTTCGAAAGCTTCAGTTCGGATAGATGTGGCCGGTTTACACAGGGAACCATCCATAAATCTTCCTGGATAAATACCATCATATCTCAAGTTTCACCTAAACGAAAACCCCGTCCGAGGCCCAAAGCATATGTGCTACACGAATACAAAACAAAATCCCTGCAAATAAGAAAATCCCCAAGAAGGTGATGGAAGCCATAGAAGCTCAATAGCCTTCAACATAGCTGACCTGTTGAAATCGCATGACTTCAGACGCATGTCTAATGCGCTCTCCTTTGTCACAGCTAATGTCCCTGGAAACATTCGGAATCCTAATGCCTCCAGGGAGAGTGAGCTCTTGGGTGGAATCCTGCTGGAATTGAAGCAAAGGATCCCTTCTGTATTTCAGACGGTAGTCTGAAGTGAGATCAAACCCACAACCAAGTGATTCCACAGCTTCTAGAGCTGCAGTTCGTGCAGCTTCTCTTGCACTTGCCATGGAATAAGAGCTATATCCTATCCTGCATAACCTTCAGATAAAAATTCAACAAGGTTTCTGTCCTTTGATTTTGCAAACGGTTTGAGTGTCTCTTTAGACGGATTATTTAAAAGGTTCTGCTTCGAATCCGACGCTTACGACTATTAAAAGTTTGCGACTGTCAGAAATGTGCGTCCAGAACTTCTTCTTCGAAGGATAGAAGATTCGGTATTACAAGCCAATAATTTGTCGAAGAAGAAAGCAGACGCTACGCAGACATGCGCGCAGAAGCAAGTATGTATTAGTTATTAGCAGAGCTTTGTTCGGTGGAAGCACCAGATTGGACGCACCAGGGAAAAGACTGTAAAAGGAGGACGGGAAAGATCAGTGGCTCTGAACATGTGCTAAGACTGTGTGCTGGTTCTGAAGAGTATATAGGTGCAAGGCCTGGGCCCAAACACTTTGGCTTTGGGCCCTCCGGGCCCTCCTTAGTCCTCCCTTTAACCACGTCCCTGGCTGACCAGTCACATGATAAGAAAATGGCATTACGGTCATGAGTCGGACTCATGACCCATGAGTCATGGCCTTCGTGCAAATGCTAAATAATAAAAGTGATGAAACCTCTTGAAAAGTCTTAAAGACTGCCGTCCCCGACGAATTCCGAGGATGCAGAGCTGTAAGGTGGTCTTCCAAAAATTCAACGGATCTGAAGCATTTCAGAGTAAAGTTCGTCACAGGGTTAATAACCTAAAGTCTGCAGTGATGGATACAGGATTGTGTATATGATCGAAGTATAAAGCTATCTGGGAAGCAAATCGTAGTAGACGCCTTTTGTGTATGTGATCAAAGTATAAAGCAATCTGATAAGTAAATCGTAATAGACGCCTTTCATGTGAGCCGTTCGCTCTCTATCTGTATCTCTCTGAATACCCAGAGTACTTGAAATTTCACATATTTCTCGCCTTGAGTTGCAAGCTGAAAGCAGAATGGACCGGAGGAAGAAAAGAATCATCCCTAGCTATAAACAAGTTCGGTCTACCAGGAAGTCGTCGGTCTAAGCTTCGCATACAGTGGAAAGCGATGCCTTTTGCAGGTTGCATTGACTTCCAAGCCTTGAGAGTAATTTCTTTTTTTTTTAAATCAATATTGGCAGGTCTCAAGGAGATAGTGTTCATTCTTCCGGCACAAACCAGGAGAGAAGAAGATCTCAACTCTCAATATTGAAAAACGCGCATGCACCAGCTACAGACTCCAACGTTCATGACACTGCGGAGCATATGCCCATCCTGAAAATAGATCTATATTTCGTTTCCATGTCGAATAGGAGGTCCTGAGTATTTCTTCACTGGCGGATGGACTATGGATCAATGGAACTTGAATAGATTGCAGTTCTTCTTTATTTTGGAACTTCAGTGGAGATTGTCGTCTGCATCTTGCATCTTGTGTCATAATGTACATAGCACAGAAATGCAGTTATCTGAGTTAATGTCCCCACTGCCCAGTGGCTAGGCGGCATGTGTGACCTTTCGCCTCTAGGTGGTTGACGGGTTCGACCCCGCCATGGTGATTGGAACACTCCTCCGTCCAGCAGGATTGGGATGCCCTACGACCTTCAGGCTTGCTGAAGTGCCTTCCGGTTGTTTGACAGTGGACTTCCAGCTTTCGGGCATTTCGTGTGGTATTTTGCCTTCGGGCACACTTCGTGGAATCTGGCTTTCGGACACAAAACCAATTATCTCATTTGGTTTTAGGATGGTTTCACACAGAGGCGGTGGAACATTGATAAAAATGAATCAAGTTCCACCTGGAATTCCTAATAAATATGGAGTGTCTTCACTATTGTATTCACATATAAGAACAGAACTAAGGAGAGTCGTTTCAGTGCCGGCACCTTGTGTGAATGTTAAAAAGGCAGAAAAATTCATATGAAGGAGTTAAATGACGAGAAAGCAAATAAAATATTCATTTTTATCAATTTCCTTTCCTGTTGGCAACTGTACCTGTCAGAATTTGCGCAGGGGCAGACGGAGGGGGGTCGGAACATTTCTATGAAAACCCTTCCATGACGTGTAGTAAATCTTTTCTCAGGGCCTCCGCTCTATCTGAATAGAAGTAGACACATGGCATTGTGTGATTGAATAAACGAAGCAATTTTCCAATGTTGCCGCGCTATCTGAAACGCGCCTTAGATATTCTTTTCCAAACTCTTCTTGAGTCAGCTTTCGGACTCGTATCGGGGGCACATGCATCTTTCATCCGTTCACCCAAATACATTTTTTGAGTGATTGAACAAAGATTTGAGAGCACATGCATGATAGGGAACGCTCCGATGACTTGATTTAGGGGCACATGCGACCTCAAACTCTCATCTGACGCTTTCTATAGAATAATAATCAATTATATTTCTTTTTTATTCATTGAATGACCGAACTGAAAAAAACAAAGCGGTGATAGTCCGTTCAAATCACCCGCTCTTCATCGTACAACTCAACAATGACGATTCCCACTCTGACAAAAAAACACATATATGACCGAACTTCGGGTCACCAATCATCCATGTGCCCTTCCTATCTGTAATGGATCCCAATCCTATCGAGTGTTTAATCCCTGTCTTGCTTTGTAAAATATGAGTATTAAATTTGTTTTTAGTTATATTAAGTTACATTAAGTCTGTTTTAACTTAAATTACGTAATTCAAGCATACCTTAAAAAAAAAGTTTTATATATATATATATATATATATATATATATATATATATATATATATATATATATATATATGTATGACACAACAATTAGAGGTTAACATCCAGTCCATTGGAAGGACTTCAACCCTGGACTTTCTATAGCAGTTTGTGTACTAGTACTTTTTTTCACAATGAGTGTTGCTCTTCATATGAAGTGGTGGCTCTTATAGTCAAGAAACTTTTTATTTTTTATTATTTTCCTGTTTGTTTAGAGCATATTTTTCTAAGTATCTTCTATTCTCCTTTTCATAAGCTGACTACATGCTTTTACCATGTTCGATGTTTCACTCATATGTGTGAAAAAAATAAGTCAAGAAATATCACACTTACCAAAACTATTCTAGTTGAAAACATCTTACATGTTGCAAAGTATGTAAATACATGCTGATTTAGATTAAAGAAATCTGATGATTCAGTTCAATTCTCCTTCTTGGAAGTCAAAAAATAGGAAACTAGTTGTTCTCTAAATTGGCATTCCATGTGCATAGGTCAATGGTAATGGAAGACGAAGATTATTTGGTGAACAGGACTCCATGTCCAAGTGCAATGTTTTGATTTAGATAGACAAATGTGATGACTTAGATAAACAATATCCTTACATGTGATGAGTTAGATAAACAATAAAAGCTCTGTGTCCAAAAGCTAGATGATCAAGTCAGTTGATTTAGATAAAAAATGTGTGTCATGTAACACACAATATCTACGCATGGTGATGACATCACACCAAAACTAAGCCACATGTGTCACCTCTCCTTTGGATTGCATCCATGTGCATAGATAAACAGAAAAAGATTGTTTGATGAACAAAAAACCATGTCCCAAGAGCAGTGTTCTGGATTTATAAAAGCTAAGGTACATGTCCAAAGAGCAATGTTTTGGATTTTATGCCAATAGTGCAAGATGAGATTTATGTCAATACTACAAGATGGAAGAAGAACATGGACTGAAGTTCATGACGTGTCACCAAAGGTTAGCCGTACGTGTCACTTTTCCTTTGAACTTGCTCCATGTGTATAAGTCAATGGTAATGCCATATACAAATCATTTGATGAGCGAAATCCCAGGTTCAAGATGTAATTTAATAACGAAAAACATTGAAACAGTATTAATCAAAGAATCTAACCCTTGATCCTCTTGTAAAGGAGTGCAATTGAACCGCATAGAAAGGGTTCTAAAGGGTCAAGATTAAGGTTGACAATAATTTTTTGAAGTAAATATTGCAAGAAAATAATAGCATAGCGGAATAAATCAATAGACAAACTTGAGAAGAAAAATGAGACAAACAAAGATGCACATTGAGAGATAGAAAACTCAAATTCTTAGATTGGCAAGAGCAATGCAACTACAAAGATGGTACTATCCACTTGTGCACTTTCGATATGGAACGTAGATGGAGATCTAGACAAATTTTAGATAAAGGGCTTACTAGTTCATAAATGGTGTTAAAAACTCCGGGAGGCTGCAATCTTTGGAAGACCAAAATTTGTTGAAAGGCCGCAATTTTTGAAATACCAAAATCTCCCAAAACTTGAAAGCATCGGAAGAGAGATCATTGAAACACGAGAACATCGGAACACGAGAATATTTGAACACCGGAACATTTGAACACTGGAACACTAGATGACCAACACATTGGAAGGTTAAAAAAAAACGGTCGATCAAAATATATTATCTGTTGGAGTTAGACGTTTGCAGAAGCATGCGAAAAGCTCAAGGAAGAAGAAGAAGCTTGGAGCACAACACACAATACTGAATGTATTACTAGAGAATGTACAAAGATACGTAGCCCATTAGGGCAATAGGCGTATATACAAGCCGGGGGAAAAAACCTCCTAAAAAGGGAAAAAAGTGCCCGCGCGGTCCTAGAGTGTTCACACACATCACTACCTAAATATATCAACAAATCCCCCCTGGGAGTGATGCGGTGAACAAGTAGCTGGAACTCATGTATAAGGAGGTGCCAAGCTATGTTGAAATCACTCCACAAAAGGAAGTAAGCCCAAAGCTTTGCGGAAAGCTTCAAACTTCTCCCTGGGTAGAGCCTTCGTGAAAAGGTCTTCAATGTTCTCCTGCGTGGGCACATATGCCGAGCTGATCTCCCCAGCAGAGAACCTCTCCCTGACATAATGATAATGCACCTCAATGTGCTTAGTGCAAGCATGGAACACAGGGTTCCTCGCAACTGCCAATGCGCTCTGACTGTCAGTGAAGATGGTGGTGGCAGAAGACTGACCAACACCCAAATCAGCCATAAGGCACCTGAGCCACACACAATCAACAATAGCTGTGAAAGCTTCCCTATACTCAGCCTCACAACTAGAAGTGGCCACAGTAGGCTGCTGTTTGCTCAACCAAGACATGAGCTACCAAGCATGAAGCAAAAGCCACTAGTGGACACACGAGTGTCATAGCAACCAGCCCAGTCTGAGTAAAAAAAAGCATGCAAATCAGGCGGTAGTGATCCCCCCTTGGGATAAAATAATCCAAGTAGTCGAGTACCACTCAAGTAGCGAAAGATGTGCTTAACCGCCTGCCAATGCTTGACACCTGAGCAATGCATAAACCTGCTCATCTGTGAGACAGCAAACTGAATATCTGGCTTAGTAATGCATAAGTAAATCAAGCATCCAACAGCCTGTTGATAGAGGACAGCATCATGAAGACTCAATCATAAACCTGTCTCCATAGGAGTGGCAATAGGCTTACAGTCTTCAAGGCCAAAACGCTGCAATAATGTGTCAATATATTTTGTTTGACACAAAGCCATTCCACCATCAACTTCCATAAATTGAATGCCTAAATAGTGATGCAAATGCCCCAAATCAGACATCTCAAATGAGGCATGTAAATCAGCCTTAGAATCAGCAATATGCTTCTCAATAGGACCAGTGAGTAGCATGTCGTCAACATAGACAACAACGATCAGAAGCACATCATTAGCACGCTTAACATATAAGCTTCTTTCAGTTGGACTGTTCTCAAAACCATGTGCAATCAGATAGGCATGTATCTTCTCATACCGAGCACGTGGTGCTTGCTTTAAACCATATAATGCCTTCTTTAACCTGCACACCTGGTTTTCATGCCCTTTATGCACAAAGCCACGGGGCTGAAAAACATACACTTCTTCATGCAAGTCACCATTCAAAAATGCAGTTTTAATGTCCAACTGATGTACATTCCAACCATGATGGGCTGCAAGTGCACAAATGCTCCGAACAGTAGTCATATGACATGTAGGTGCAAAGGTCTCATCAAAATCAATGACTCTTTCCTGCACATAACCCTTTGCAACAAGCCTAGCCTTATACCTGTCAACTCTACCATCAGGTTTACACTTCAGCTTGTATACCCACTTAGTGCCAATGGCCTTCTTGCCAGGAGGCAAGTCACATAAAGACCAAGTACCATTCTTCATTATTGCACCATATTCAGATTGCATAGCAGCCATCCAATTTTCTAAATTTTGTGCTTCATCAAACAAAACAGGCTCATTCTCATCACAGAGACTAGATGCAACCATAGCATAGCAATCTGATGCAAAAAAGGAACTATGAGAACCTGATCAAGTACGATATGACATAGGTGCATCTAATTTGTTGTCACGCAAGGTCTGCACCAACCATTTTGGCATAGTTCTTGCCTGGTCAATATCAGCTCTCTCATCAATAAGTGCATCATGTACATCTGCATCAGAAATGGAATTATCTGCATCATCACATGAAACCTGCAAAGGCTGAGAAGTTTCCTCATTAGGACCAGCACTAGATTGTCCACCTGTAAAAAGAGGCAGCAAAGAATCATACATGTCTTTGGAGCTAATAGATGTCTCCTTAGTACATGAAAGCAATGGCTAAATAGAATCTTCCACAAAAACAACATCATGGCTAACCAGAATGCATTTAGTCTGTGGATGATACAGATGATAGCCTTTACTTTCAAAACTGTACCCAACAAAAATACATTTTACTGCTTTATCATCCAATTTTTTGGGATGTTGTTCAGGCACTAATGCATATGCCAAACAACCAAAAACACGCAAATGAGCAACAGATGGCTTGCGGTCATGCCAAGCCTCATATCGAGTGATAGACTGCAACGCTTTAGTGGGACACCTGTTCAGTACATATGTTGCACACATGACATCCTCAAGCCAGAAACTGTGGTAAAGCCTTACTCTTGACCATACACCTCGCCATCTCCATGAGTGACATGTTCTTTCGTTCAGCAACTCCATTCTATTGAGGTGTATACGGCACTGTACACTGGTGTTTTATGCCACGTTCAGCCAGAAATG
This sequence comes from Ceratopteris richardii, assembly GCA_020310875.1. NCBI lineage: Eukaryota > Viridiplantae > Streptophyta > Polypodiopsida > Polypodiales > Pteridaceae > Ceratopteris > Ceratopteris richardii. The sequence continues at coordinate 110,071,342 of CM035439.1, read as the reverse complement.
TATTAAAATTAGAAGACATATACTCTCCCCCCTCGATCAGAACGGAGGGTGCCCATTTTACATGCTGACAGATTTTTAGCCAAAACCAAAAATAGTTTGAAGCACATGAACACTTTGGACTTTCCCTTCAATGGATATACCCATGCATGCCTGGAAAAATCATCGATGAAAGTCACGAAGTAAAGATAATTCCCAAAAAAAGGTGTCTACATAGGACCACAGACATCACTATGTACAAGTTGCAATTTCTAAGTAGCCCGAACTGAACCATCTTTTGGAAAGGATGAACACTGGATTTTGCCCAAAATACAACATTCACAAACATGTTTTCCAGGTGCCTCAAGTTTGGGCAAAGAGGACACCATTTCAAATTTCTACTAGCGTAGCAAACTAGCAAAATTCAGATGAACAAAGTGTGCATGCCAAAGCTTTGCATCTGACATAGCCTGAGAATCATTTACTGCACATGCCAAATCATTTATAGATCTTTCATAGTCGATGAGCTTATACAACCCATGACATAAAATGCCAGAAGCAATAATCACATCGCCATTTGACAGATCATGAACTGTACACCTGTCATCAACAAATTTCACAACCAAGCCAATCTTGGCTAATGCAGAAACTGATAAGAGGTTCTTCTTGATCCCTTGCACAAATAACACATTTGACAAAGTGAAAGAACTACCATCAACAGTAGTCAAAATGATCTTACCAACTCCCATAACAGGATAAGAGGAGTTGTTGGCACATGTAACAGTATTCCCTGTAGGGGCAGGCTCGAGTGAAGAGAAGAAAATGCGCTGTGAGGTAATATGTTTGGTTGCCCCACTGTCAAAATACCAAACACCTGAGTCTACTGCAGACATGCACTGCTCATGAGAAGATGGGTCAAAACTGCAAACAGTAGTAAATGCCCATTCTTCTTCGTGCACAAGATTAGTAGACTCTATTTTTGGTGTAGAGGCCTCTGCAACAACCATTCCGGCCTCTTTCTTCTTTGCCTCTTTAGCAACCAGTTTTGGACAGTTCGTTATGATATGATCATTCCCTTTATAGTACTTACAAAACAATTTCTGCTTTTCTGATTTCTTCTCATCTTTATCTTCCTTCTTCGAATATGCAGAATTAGCAGATTTTTGCTTACTAGTTGAAGAGCTCCATTTTCCTTTGCCCTTCTGACTAGCTTGGAAAGCTTGATCTGCAACTCGCATAATGGACCTATTCTTCCTGGACTGATCTTCCTGCAACAGAATAGAGACTAACTCCTCAAATGATAAGGCATTTGGATTGCCTTTCATCATCAACCGAAGAGTAGAAGCAAAACTCTGATATGAATCAGGAAGGCCATTCAGAACGGTCTGCACAAGTGAGCTATCTGGTATAACCTCATCAACAGAAATCAAATGTTCCTTCAAGTCTTTGATCTTTGTTAGGAAACTGTCCATAGAATCACCTTCATTCATGTGCTCACTCTCCAACTATTTTCGGAGGTAAGCAACACGAGCCTCATTCCTAGCTTGGTACAATGTGGTAAGTGTATCCCAAGCATCCTTACTGTTCTGCAAGAGTGAATGTTGGGAATAATGGGTGACATTTGACAGACAAAGCTATCAATGCATGTGCCTGGGCATCTTTGCCATCCCAGCAAATCTGCTCTACAGTAGGTGCATTAGAAACCGTAGCATGAACAAGAATATGTAGAATATCATCATCTTCGAAACCTTCTGCATCAGCTTCAGTACCTACAGTTGTAACAATTGTAGGTGTGATAGGACGTTTTTCGACACCCTGCATAATGTTCCACAGTCCTTTTGCAACCAACACATGTCATATCATATAAGCCCATAACGGGTAGTTGGTACCATCCAACTTATCCTCAACAGCCAACATACGGAATACATCACTGCTTTCATCCATGGCCGGTGACTAAAATACCTTGATGCAGAAAATTGATTGTATCTCAAAAAGTTGAACATAATTGCCCAGATGAATTCCACTAGACCTATAGTAGACTTTGAGACGTTTATACTCGCGAGCAAAAACTGGTATATATCTTTGGCACAAAAAGACAAAATAGCCTGCACAAGCACTGCGATAGTGCATTTGGAGGCCAAAACGAGCTGAGATCATGATTTCGGCACAAAAGAGTGAAGCCATTTTGACCTCGAAAACACGCTGAGTATGCTCACCAAAATTCATGCGATTGTAAGACTGCAACTAGAGGAGTGTCGACGGTGCCCTAGATGAAGCCACGACCTGCTCTGATACCAGTTGTTGGAGTTAGATGTCTACGGAAGCACGCGAACAACACACAGAAGAAGAAGAAGCTTGGAGCACAACACACAATACTGAATGTATTACTAGAGAATGTACAAAGATAAGTAGCCCATTAGGGCAATAGGCGTATATACAAGCCGAGGGAAAAAAACCTCCTGAAGAAGAAAAAAAGTGCCCCAGCGGTCCTAGAGTGTTCACACACATCACTACCTAAATATATCAACATTATCCGACAATGTCTCCTCCATGGGAATTCCTATCATCTTGGCCATACAGGTAGAGGGGATAGGCCCCTTGACCCCATAGAAGGGGGCAAGCCCCCCCTTTTCACTCCCGCCAGTAAGGTTCTATGGAGAAATCATGCAGTGTCACAAGGTCTTTACTTTTGTCCTGAATGGAGCAACGCAATGGCCCGTAAATTTATGCCCTACCTAACCTCGTGGCTATGCTCACAAGGATCATCTATTATGATCATCGATCACACATAGAACTCATCTAACTTGCAATTTATTGTTGATATATTTCAATAGTGATGTGTGTGAACACACTTAGAACCACTGGGACACTTTTCTCCCCCTTTAGGATGTCTTTTCCCTCGGCTTGCATATATGCCTATAACCCTAATGGGTCACTAATCTTTGTGCATTCAATTGGTAATTCGTTCAGTGTCGTGTTATGCTCCAAGATTCTTCTATTGGAGACCTCTTAATATCCAAAAGCTTGATCTATATTGATCTAAGAACACCTCTATATCAATTATAGACCAAACTTTACACAAATGTTACTTTGATTTACCAAATCATTCATGAACAATTCTCTGAGTGAGAATTTTTCTTCTTCAAGAAGTCTGCTTCAAAGATTGACTTCATTACCTGCACATATCTAACTTAGATTTTGAATGCTCACTCATTAAAAACTTTACATTGTGCACTGAGATCTAAGCAAAACATTGACACGAAAAAATGCGCGACTTTGAGAGGTCTACCTGTAGACTTTATGTTGGATGTGATGGCTAGGTACAATCAGAAGATCAAGTTGGTGCTGCTAGACCTGCTTCACACCTGCCCTCTTTTCTCTTCAGATATGGTTTGGAGACTCCTTGAGCTTCCAAATGACACCAAGAAACTATATATGTACTTTACAAAGTGATTGAGTAATGATCAAATCAAAACAGATAAGTTTGAACCTTCATAAGTCCAAAAACTTGCTATTTCTGTAATGACACCTGCTCAGTCCTAAGCTCAGTGTGTCCAGCACACTTACAATTGGTCTAATTCCTTCTGGGAGTATTAAATTAACTTAACAAGCTACTATTAGCAAGTTAAATCACTCCAAATGATAAACTATACACTGAGCATGATGTTTAGCAAACTCAGGGATACTCCCGATTTTTTAGGAATCACACAGAAATATACCAGTGATCACTTCGACAGCGATTTCTCCCAATTGGCTGAATAGATTGACTTGAAACTTTTTAGTATTGTAGAATGCTTTGAGCTGGTTCCAATGAGCCCTGGATCATCAATTTTGGTTCAGTAGATCTTGAGATATGCTCTGTTGAAGTTGACAGAGTTGGAGGTAGTCACTCAGAGAAAACAGAGACTATGAATATATGTATATTGATTAAATCTAATGATTGTACATTCCCATTGGCATGTAATGTGATGCCCAATGGTACTCAGAGGTGTAGGCTATGTAGTAGCTCTCACACACTCAATGATTTACTCAGAATTGCCTCGGGAGGAGTGTAGGATCCCCGCGACTTTTGACTTGTAGCTTTTATAGAGATTGAGTAAAATTTTGAATTTCAAATCTATGTCAATCTCCTTGAATCATGTACCTAAAAGTGAATGAGATATTCTCTCAATCATTCACCTACTCAATCAATCAAATTTTCCACGACTTCCTCTGTTAGGTGTGATTACATGAGTGGTTAAAGTCATATAGACTTTTACATGAGATAAAAGTAAGAATCACTAAGACTAGGTTCACATGATTATTGACTCTTGTGAATGTATCATCCAAGGGTTCAATCTTTTATGCTTTCCAAGGGTTCAATAGTCCAAGCTTTAAGTTGGGTCTTCAAAGGTACACAACAAAACCAAGTGTTAAGGCTTGTTTGCACCAACAGCTCCCCCTCAAGCCAAACACTTTTTTTTTTTAAAAATGGAGGTTCGGCCGAGGCCTACTCCCCCTGACTTTAATTAGAGAAAGAGGAACAACTGTACAATGAAGGGCATAGTACCCATGGGACCCCCCATATCCCACAAGAGCAGGGGCAGACAAGGTGGACGGCCCGGAGGCCCATACATCGACTGGTTTTGCGCGCCCGAAGGCGGATTACACATCGATTCGCGCGCCTGAAGGCGGATTATGAGTCTTCATCTTTAATCTTCAATGATATCCTGTAATCCAATCATGGATTTAAACCTGCATAGCTTGCTTCCATCCAAAGCTTTTGTAAGCAAATCTGCACATTGAATATTAGTGGACACATATGATAATTGGATTTCTTTGCTCAGTAATTTCTCCCTCACATAGTGGTAATGAACCTCTATGTGTTTTGTCCTAGCATGATACACAGGATTAGCAGCTAAATGAAGTGAACTTGTGTTATCACCAAATATGATAGGTGGCCTTGTATATAGGCCCAATTCTGAATAGAGTAACTTTAACCATATTGCTTCTTGAGTGGCATTGGCTAGCCCTCTGTACTCTGCCTCAGTAGATGATAGAGCCACTGTGGGTTGTTTCTTGGATGACCAAGAAATAGGTTTATCACCTGCAAAGCATATGTAACCAGATGTACTCCTCCTGTCATCCTTGCAACCTGCCCAATCTGCATCTGAGTATACCTTGATATCAATGTCTGATGAATATGGATAATACAAACCATGATTTTGTGTTCCCTTTAGGTACTTTACTATCTTCTTGGCTGCCTCCAAATGTGGTACTCTTGGCTTATGCATAAATTGGCTAAGTACACTCACACCATATGAGATATCAATCCTAGTTAAGGTAGCATAATTGAGACTACCTACCAAACTTTGGTAACCTGTAATATCCTTGAGTTCTTCTCCTTCATGTGCACTGAGTTTGTGGTTGACCTCCATAGGAATGTTTGAGACTTTAGCTTCCTGCAAATTAAACTTCTTGACCATGTCCTGAATGTACTTCTTCTGAGTAATGAATATACCTGAATTTGTGTAGACCAATTCAAGCCCTAGGAAGTACTTCAATAATCCAAGATCATTGATCTTGAATTCCTTCATCATTTGACCTTTGATGTGTCTAATTCCTTGAACATCATTTCCTGTAATAATGATGTCATCAACATAGACACACAAGTATATTACCTCTGAATTGTTCTTCTTTATAAACAATGAAGTATCTGCTTTACTCATCACAAATCCTTGATCCAAGAGATAGGTTGTCAACCTATAGTTCCATGCTCTAGGTGCCTGCTTCAATCCATACAGAGCTTTCTTCAATTTGCAAACATGATTTACCTTATTGGAATCTTCATAGCCAGGTGGTTGTGACATGTAGACCTCTTCAGATATCCATCCATTCAAGAATGCATTCTTCACATCCAATTGGTACATGTTCCAATTTTTGGATGCAGCTACACTCACCATAATTCTGATAGTTGGCATCTTTGCCACAGGAGAAAATGTCTCCTCATAATCAATGCCATGGGTTTGTGCAAAACCCTTAGCCACCAACCTAGCTTTGTACCTGCTTATTGTACCATCTGAGTTCCTTTTGAGTTTGTAGATCCATCTGGATCCTATGACCTTCATGGAGTCCTTCTTGGGTACCAAGTCCCAAGTATCACTCTCCTTGAGAGCCTCCATTTCTTCATCCATTACTTCCTTCCATTCTGGTTTAGTAATAGCTTCCTCAAATGTACCTGGTTCTTCACTTAAGATATCCTTTGCAAGATATACAGAGTGCTTGGTTACAAGTGAAGTATCATATCCATACCTAATAGGTTTCTTCTTTTCCCTTGAAGATCTCCTCATAGCTTGAGTTGAGGATTCTGGATTGTCTTCAAGTTGCTTCATCTTCATCTTCCCTTTTGATTTCCAAGCTTTGAACTCTTCAATGTTGATGGTGTCTTCATCATCTGAGCTTGTGTCCTCATTCTGAGTTGGTTCTTGCCTGACAAGCTTTGGAAAGTCTTCTTCCATATCATAAGGTAGGCTCACTTTCCTGCACTCATTATCATACCATGAATCATTTTCATCAAAGATGACATCTCTGCTTACCTTGAAGCCTTTGTTTGAGGGGTTATAGAACCTGTATCCTTTCTGATTCAAATCATAACCAATAAAGATACACTTTTCAGCCTTAGGGTCTAGCTTTCCCCTTACCTGTGAGGGAATATGCACATATGCAACACACCCAAAAATCTTGCAATGATCTAGAGAAGGTCTCTTACCATGCCAAGCCTCATAGGGTGTCATTCCATCAAGTGTCTTTGATGGCAACCTGTTGATCAAGTATGTGGCAGTAGATACACTCTCTGCCCAAAGATAATTTGGTAGTTTCTTCTCATTGAGCATAGACCTAGCTGTCTCCACAATGATTCTATTTCTTCTTTCAGCTACCCCATTTTGTTCAGGTGAGTACCTTGTGGTAATCTCCCTCTTGATGCCTCTTTCCTGCAAGAACTCTTCAAAGTCATTGGAGAAGTATTCTCCACCACCATCAGACCTTAACCTCTTCAAATGTCTACCTGTTTGATTCTCTACTAATGCAAGATACCTTTTGAAGCAATTAAATACTTCATCTTTATGTTTCATGAAGTACAAGACAGTCCATCTGCTATAATCATCTATAAAAGATACATAGTACCTTGATCCAGATATGGATGGCTCCTTGCTTGGTCCCCAAACATCTGTATGCACCAATTCCAAGTAATCTTCATGCATAAATCCTTTCTTGGTATATGGCAACCTGTGTGACTTACCAAATTGACAAGCCCCACACTTGTATATCATGTGTTGCTTGGATACATTAGGTATCCCAAGCACACATTGATCTCTGCTCATCTGCTTTATGGTTCTCTCTCCAATGTGACCCAATCTCTTGTGCCACATCTCCAATTCTGATAGGGTTTGGTCCCTATAGTTGTACAAGGCAATACTTTTAGTATCCTCAAGTTCAAAGGTAAATAGTCTACCTGACTTCTCTCCCTTGGCTATCCTTCTGAATCCATGTCTTGGATCCTCCACATATGCACCATGTTGAGTGAACCTGACCTGTAGACCTTTTTCAACAATCTGACCTACACTCATCAGATTCTTGGTGATTGTTGGGACATACAATACTCTGCTTAGCAAATTCTGATTACCATCACTTGTTTTGACATTACCTACTTTAACCACTGAGTGTTTAGTGTCATCACCTGTCTGCACTTGGTGCTTGCCTTTAGGTTCTTCCAAATCAGAGAGTAAGGCAACATTCCCAGCTACATGGTTAGAGCAACCTGAGTCAATATAGAACAAATGATCATCATTGATACCTGATTTAGATGTCATGTTCATAATCAGCAAGGAATCATCTTGATCCTCTGCATAATTGTTGTAATCCTTTCTGTTCCTGTATCCTCCTTGATAATTGCCATTGTGATTGTAGCTATTGTTGTAGTTATTGTTGTAATTATTGTTGTAGCCATGGTAGCCTTGAGATTGATTGAATCTGCCTCTGCCTTGGGAGTATCCTCCTCTTTGGTGACCTCTTCCTCTTTGATTCTTGTAGTTCTTGTAGCATTCATCTGTAGTATGGTTAGACAAGCCACAAATATTGCATGGAGATTGATTATAGGGTCTCCCCCTACCTGACTTACCTCCTCTGCCCCTACCTCTAGATGATCTACCTCTCCCTGCATAGTTTGCTTGGGAGGTGGATCCTTCATCATCAACCTTCTTGCTTTTACCCTTATCTTTAGATTTCTTATCTGTATATAGGGCAGAGGGATTGTTACCTTTTGATTGCTCTCCATTCTTTGTGATCTTTGCTTCATGTGTAAATAGTTGTCCAATCAGAGTTGTTAGATCAGGTGCTTGAATGTCCATGTACAAGTCCATTGCAGTGGTAAAGCTCTCCCACTTGTCATCTGCTTTGAGTCCATTGATCACTTGTCTAACAATTTGCTCTTCTTCAATCTCTTCTCCAACACTTGCAAGTTGATCTGCAATGTCTTTGACTTTGGTGACAAAATCTGAAACACATTGTTTTGATTGCTTCCTAAGAGTTGTAAACTCAATCCATAGCTGATTCTTTCTGGCCCTTGTGCTTGATGAGAAGTATGTTGACAAGGTTTCCCAAGTCTCTTGGGAAGTCTTACAGTTCCTAACATGAGGTAGAAGGAAATCAGAGATAGAGTTTAGAAGATATGACCTTGCTAAAGCATCTTTAGCACACCATTGATTAAGTCTCTCATGCTCATCCTTTGTAGGTAGGCCTCTGGTTTTGAATGAGGGCAACTCCTCATCTCCTGATATGTATCCATACAAGCTTCTCCCTTGTAGATAAGTCTTCATTCTTAATGACCATGCCTGGTAGTTATTTCTATCCAATTTGTCAATAAAGGAAGGGAAACCATCACCCATGATTACCTTGTTTTGCTCTGATACCACTGTTGGATGTGATGGCTAGGTACAATCAGAAGATCAAGTTGGTGCTGCTAGACCTGCTTCACACCTGCCCTCTTTTCTCTTCAGATATGGTTTGGAGACTCCTTGAGCTTCCAAATGACACCAAGAAACTATATATGTACTTTACAAAGTGATTGAGTAATGATCAAATCAAAACAGATAAGTTTGAACCTTCATAAGTCCAAAAACTTGCTATTTCTGTAATGACACCTGCTCAGTCCTAAGCTCAGTGTGTCCAGCACACTTACAATTGGTCTAATTCCTTCTGGGAGTATTAAATTAACTTAACAAGCTACTATTAGCAAGTTAAATCACTCCAAATGATAAACTATACACTGAGCATGATGTTTAGCAAACTCAGGGATACTCCCGATTTTTTAGGAATCACACAGAAATATACCAGTGATCACTTCGACAGCGATTTCTCCCAATTGGCTGAATAGATTGACTTGAAACTTTGTAGTATTGTAGAATGCTTTGAGCTGGTTCCAATGAGCCCTGGATCATCAATTTTGGTTCAGTAGATCTTGAGATATGCTCTGTTGAAGTTGACAGAGTTGGAGGTAGTCACTCAGAGAAAACAGAGACTATGAATATATGTATATTGATTAAATCTAATGATTGTACATTCCCATTGGCATGTAATGTGATGCCCAATGGTACTCAGAGGTGTAGGCTATGTAGTAGCTCTCACACACTCAATGATTTACTCAGAATTGCCTCGGGAGGAGTGTAGGATCCCCGCGACTTTTGACTTGTAGCTTTTATAGAGATTGAGTAAAATTTTGAATTTCAAATCTATGTCAATCTCCTTGAATCATGTACCTAAAAGTGAATGAGATATTCTCTCAATCATTCACCTACTCAATCAATCAAATTTTCCACGACTTCCTCTGTTAGGTGTGATTACATGAGTGGTTAAAGTCATATAGACTTTTACATGAGATAAAAGTAAGAATCACTAAGACTAGGTTCACATGATTATTGACTCTTGTGAATGTATCATCCAAGGGTTCAATCTTTTATGCTTTCCAAGGGTTCAATAGTCCAAGCTTTAAGTTGGGTCTTCAAAGGTACACAACAAAACCAAGTGTTAAGGCTTGTTTGCACCAACACTTTACACACACATGTTCCTATTGATCATACTCATAGCATGAAAGGAATTAGACCATGAAACTTTGAACATAGCTTCACTACCTTCCAGGTTAGATGTGTACAAAAGGATTACTAATCCACATGATCAGACTGAGAGAACTTAGAGAAAAACTTGTCGCTAATTTCCTGAGAAAGACTCTCTATACATCTATCTCTATGACACTTGTCTTCAAATGACTCTCTCATGTAATTCTTTACATCATTGACTTATATACATATAGTTCTAGACTTATCCTGCGTCTATTACATTACTCCTTATCATCCTAAGGATTATCTCTACTCAGATTACAAGAATTTCCACCTGTAATGTACATATGTATACAAACTTCATTTCTGAGATCTCTTCACTTTCTCAAGTATCTTCTTCCACTTTAATCTGATCATAAACTTGCTCCGAAATCTTTATAATCACCAATTTGTGATTGGTTTGTTCCAACAGCTCCCCCTCAATCACTTATCCATTCTCCGTCACTCTTGCCATCTCTTTGAATCTCTGTAGCTTAGGTCCATCCAAGCTTTTTGTCATCATATCTGCAACTTGTTCTTTTGTTGGAGTATACATCACTTCAATCTCTTTGTCAAGTACCTTTTCCCTCAAGAAATGATACTGAATCTCTATGTGCTTAGTCCTGGCATGAAAAACAGGGTTAGCTGCCAAATACAATGAACTCATATTGTCTCCAAAAATAATTGGAGTACTCTGATCAGTTCCAAAACTCTTCAACAAGGTCTTTAACCATATTACTTCCTTTGCAACCTCTACCATTCCTTTATACTCAGCTTCTGTGGATGACAAAGCAACTGTATGTTGCTTCTTTGAGCACCAAGAAACTAACTTATCTCCAATATAACAGAGATACCCATGAGTAGACCTTCTATCATCTGAATCACCTGCCCAATCTGCATCACTAAACACTTTGATTCTTGTATCAGAAGTAAATCCATAATACAAGCCTTCATTTAGGGTTCCTTTGATATATCTGAGTACCCTTTGAGCTACAATCCAATGAGTCTTCTTTGGACAATGCATAAATTGTGATAACACACCTACTGCATATGATAAATTTGGCCTTGTCAAGGTAGCATAGATTAAACTACCTACCAAACTCTGATATTTCTTCATGTCATTGAATTCTTCACCTCCATACCTGCTTAACTTATGATTTACCTCCAATGGTGTGCTTGAAGGCCTGCAATCTTCCATGTTAAATTTAACCAGAAGATTCTTCAAGTATCTCTCTTATGTAACATATACTCCATGTCGAGTATACACAATCTACATTCCTAAGAAATAAGATAAGTTTCTCAAATCACTTATCTTAAATTCCTTCTCTATTTGTTTCTTAAGCTCATTGATTCCTTGAGCATCTGTACCTGTGACAATGATATCATCAACATAAATACACATATATATGTATCCATTTTCACTTGCCTTCACTAGCAAGCTACTATCTGCCTTTGATGCTTGAAATCCACATTCATTCAAGAACTTAACAAGCCTGTAATTCCATGCTTTTGGAGCCTGCTTCAACCCATACAAAACTCTCTTGAGCTTACACACATAATCTGATCCAATTGAATCTATGAAGCCTTCTGGTTGCTCCATGTACACTTCATCTGCAATGTATCCATTCAGAAATGCATTCTTCACATCTAATTGTGATAACTTCCATCCTTTACAAGCAGCAATAGTAATCAACGATCTAATTGTAGACATCTTAGCAACAAGACTAAAGGTTTCATCATAATCTACCCCATAAGTTTGGGCATAACCTTTGACCACAAGTCTAGCCTTGTATCTAGACACCTTACCATCTGCAAACCTTTTTGTTTTATACACCCACTTACATCCAATGACCTTCTGATTCTTTGGTCTTGGCACTAACTCCCATGTTTCATTTTCAAGTAGAGCATCATACTCTTCTTGCATTGCCTCTCCCAATTCTGTTTTCCTTTAGCTTCTTCATATGTGATTGGATCCTCTTCTGTCTTCACAATATAAGCATTATCTTGATAAGCCTAGTTGGCTTCTATTGGGTAACTGATTATATGCAGTGGAGTCAGTGATTCATTATGCAAGTAAACATGTCACTACTTTTTAGTTTTATGATATTTTGACACTAGTCATATGCTCATTTTGTAGAGGATACTCTGGCCAAATTTTCTAGATTTTTGGTTTTTTCAACTATACGGTGGTCGATTTACTCCTTGATACACTGATGTGTTGGTTGTTTGGACTCCTCTAGCTCCATTATCATTCTATTTAGTTCTCTACCATCATAGCATCAGAGGTCTCAGGCACATCTAGTGGATCAGGGTCTAGTGCTAGTGTTCTAAGGAGGAGCTATAACTTGCAGGGCAAAGACCATTTTGAGATCCAAAAATTTGATGGCACAAACTTTGCTCTATGGAAGAATCAGATTAAAGATGTGATGATTCAAAGGAGGCAATGGAAGCCAGCAAATGGAATTTCAAAGAAGCCTACTTATATGGATGAAGATGATTGGGATGAGTTAGATGAAATGGCCAGGTCTACCATTCACTTGCACCTGGAAGATAATGTTTACTTTACAGTATTAGACTGTGAAAGTGTATAGGAGCTTTGGAAGAAGTTATGCAATACATATGACAAAGAGACGACATCAAATAGATTGCATCTAATGAGAAAATTATATGACTTTCGCATGAAGGACACAGATAGTGTTGCTTCTCTTCTAACCAAGTTTGATGCTATATTCTCCCAATTACAAGCTTAGATAATTGATATGGATAACGAAATGAAAGCAGTATTGTTGTTATACACCTTGCCATCATAAGGGGATACATTTTGCACGGTTATTAGCAATAGTGCACCTGGTGGTAAACTCTTTTATGATGACATATGTGGAGCACTTGTGAGTGAGGATATTTGTAGAAAATCTATGGTTGTCACTCAGAGTGGAGATGCATATAATGTTCGTGATTCTTACCTAGGAAAGAATCAACAACGTGGCACGAGCAAGAACAAGGAAAAGAATGGTCAACAAAATAAGAGTAGAAGTAAATCAAGGAAGAGGGATATAGAATGCCATTGTTGTCATAAGAAGGGACACATGAGGAAAGATTGTTATGTATTAAAGAATGCTAAAGGTAAAGGACAAAATGTTGATGGGCATGTTAAACACCTACCTGCACCATCTAGTTTGACTGTGAACATGAAAGAAATTAATGCTATTTCTGATGATGCTGATGTGTTGACACTTGATAGCACTGTGTCAACCAAGGCTCTTGTGGCTAATTCTCTTTCCCATATGTGGCTGCTAGATTCTAGTGCTTTTATATAGATTCTAGAGCAGTCAAACAAGTCTGTAGAGAGGTTTATCAATTATGGTGTATATGTGAATAAATCTACAATAATATCCACAAGTGGACACTTTTAGAAGGCTCTCGAAATTTTTGGGCAAAATACTCTCCCCATGTAGCCCATGGGGTTGAACCTAAGACCTCCTCCTTCACACCCTTGAGACTTAACCACTAAGCTAAGTGGGTGACTTGTTTACAAGAGCACATGACCTACTATGTAAGTCTAGTCTTGAGATCTTTGTTCATACACACGGTTAACCAAACAGTGTCTGATTTTAGGTCTCTCTGAACCGATCGGACCCTTAGATCATAGAATTACTTTATCACATAACAACTCCAATATGCGTGTTGCAAATCATCTTCCTTAGCTAGTCAGAAGGGCAAAGTTAAATGGAGCTCATCTATTATTAAGTAGAAATTTGCTATTGTTGTAGAGTCAAAGAAGGAAGATAAAGATGAGAAGAAAACAAAAAAGGAGAAACAGTTTTGCAAAAATTGTAAAGGAACTGATCATGTCATCAAGAGTTGTCCAAAACTAGTTGCAAAAGAGGCAAAGAAGAAAGAGGCTAGAGTGGTTGTCGTAGAGGCCTCTATACCTAAAATAGAGTCTGCTAATCTTGTGTAGAATGAAGAATGGGCATTTACTACTATATGCATGTTGGAGCTAGACGTCTGCAAAAGCACGCAAACAACACAAGGAAGAAGAAGAAGCTTGGAGCTCAACATACAATACTGAATGTATTACCACTAGAATGTACAAAGATACGTAGCCCGTTAGGGTAATAGGCGTATATACAAGTGGGGGGAAAAAAACCTCCTTTGCCCCGGCGGTCCTAGTGTGTTCACACACATCACTACCTAAATATATCAACAAATCCCCCCTAGGAGTGATGCGGTGAACAAGGAGTTGGCACTCATATATAAGGAAGTGCCAAGCTATGTGGAAATCACTCCACAAAAGGAAGTAAGCCCAAAGCTTTGCGCAAAGCTTCAAACTTCTCCCTAGGCAGAGCCTTCATGAAAAGGTATGCAATGTTCTCCTGCGTGGGTACATATGCCAAGCTGATCTCCCTAGCAGAGAACCTCTCCTTGACATAATGATAATGCACCTCAATGTGCTTAGTGCGAGCATGGAACATAGGGTTCCTCGCAACTGCCAATGCGCTCTGACTGCTAGTGAAGATGGTCGTGGCAGAAGACAGACCAACACCCAAATTAGCCATAAGGCGTCTGAGCCACACACACTCAACAGTCGTATGAAAGCTTCCGTATACTCAACCTCATAACTGGAAGTGGCCACAGTAGGCTGCTTCTTGCTCAACAAAGATATACATAAGCTACCAAGCATGAAGCAAAAGCCACTAGCGGACACACGAGCGTCATAGCAACCAACCCAATCAGAGTTAGAAAAAGCATGCAAGTCTAGCAGTAGTGATCCCCTCTTGGGATAAAACAAGTCAAGTATCCGAGTACCACTCAAGTAGCGAAAGATGCGCTTAACTGCCTACCGATGCTTGACTCTTGGGAAATGCATAAATCTGCTCATCTATGAGATAGCAAACTGAATATCTGGCCAAGTAATGCATAAGTAAATCAAGCATCCAACAGGCTGCTGATAGAGACTAGCATCAAATGCATCTCCAACATCATGAAGACTGAGTCGTAAACCTGTCTCCATAGGAGTGGCAATAGGTTTATAGTATTCAAGGCCAAAACACTACAATAATGTGTCAATATATTTTGTTTGACACAAAGCCATTCCACCATCAACGTGCATAAACTGAATGCCCAAATAATGATGCAAATGCCCCAAATCAGACATCCCAAATGAGGCATGTAAATCAGCCTTGAAATCAACAATATGCTTCTCATGAGGTCCAGTGAGAAGCATGTCATCAACATACACCACTATGATCAGAAGTACATCATTAGCACGCTTGACATATAAGGTGCTTTCAGTTGAACTGTTCTCAAAACCATGTGCAATCAGATAGGCATGTATCTTTTCATACCAAGCACGTGGTGCTTGCTTTAAACCATATAATGCCATCTTTAACCTACACACCTGGTTTTCATGCCCTTTCTTCACAAAGCCATCGGGCTGAAAAAGTTACACTTCTTCATGCAAGTCACCATTCAGAAATGTTGTTTTAATGTCCAACTGATGTACATTCCAACCATGATGAGCTACAAGTGCACAGGTGCTACGAACAGTAGTCATTCAGAGTGCTTTATAGTCAATACACATCCTATAAGTCTTGTTCTTCTTCTCCACTAAGAGAATTGGTGCTCCAAAGGGAGAAGAACTAGGTAAGTCCTTTGTGGAGTAGATCCTTAACTTGATTAGCTATTTTGTTTTGATGTAAAGGTACATACATATAAGGTGCTTTATGGGGAGGAGAACTACTATGAATTA
Organism: Ceratopteris richardii; assembly: GCA_020310875.1. Lineage (NCBI taxonomy): Eukaryota > Viridiplantae > Streptophyta > Polypodiopsida > Polypodiales > Pteridaceae > Ceratopteris > Ceratopteris richardii. The sequence goes on along the minus strand of CM035439.1, from coordinate 110,055,484 downwards.
AGTCTATACTATAGTCAAGAGATCCCCTAGAAGGTGGTAGTTTAGAAGGGAAATCGGCCATAAAGCAATCCTTATAGGAAGCCATAAATTATTTATGTGCATAGGAAGTGTATGTGGATAATCAACTATGTAATTGACAAAAACAATACATGAATTGTAGCTTTTCCTAAATGCACATTTTACTTGAGTATGACTAATTAATGGAAATGGTTAGAAGTCATGCATTGCAGACAAAGAAATATCTACGTATGAACCTATACAAATCTAAACATTATGCACTTGACTTGTAACATCATATCTATTTACTTGAAATGCAGCCTTAACTTTATACATAGAAGGAAGTGGGTTTAGTTAGAGATCTTGCACTAGTGCATAAGAAATATAATCATGAAAACTACTTTCATCATGTAAAATATTAACAACTTTACATTAATAGTATTGAGAGTTCCATGCTCCTACCTTTTGTCCCAACTCACTTTCATTCGCATGCAAGCACATTTATCCCACATGCACAGAGATTCTCCCTCAACTCCATACAAGGAGGGCCTCACAAACCATTCGATCACTCAAGCTCTTGGCAAGTCACTCTCCTAATCGAGTCTTCATGCTCATAGAGCATTGTATGTAAGTCATTTCCATTTTAATTCATTCTTCATTTTTGTTATCTTTTGTTACTTCCTCCATAGCTTGTTAGATGTGTGCATGTGAGTAGAGTAGGATTAGTTTTTTGTTACTTCAACATGGTAACAGTTCTTTTGTTCCTCTCTTTTGTAGAATGTATGGATTTCATTCTAATTTACCCTTTCCTTCCCCCTACATCTCATCCTTCTAATAATATTCTTTCTAAACTCTCTTTGTCTTTTCCCTCCCACCCTCCCATTGCTAAGGATCATTAGCATTTTTACATTTTTATGATTTTGTTTCCTTTGCTTATAATCATCAAGTTTGTGAATAATGCATGGTTCTCTTAGCATAATTTGCATCATAAAGCATTTCATAACTCTCCTGTAAACACTTTGCATTGCAATAAATAGTGCTTATAAGCACTTGCATCTCAATTATGTCATCTCAAAAATTGGGCTACTATAGAGGAAAGATGTTGTTTAAACGAAGGCGATGAGATGCATTACAGGATGTGCAAGTCACAAGAAGGCATTTAAAGGGGAGAGGGTTTCAAATTCTTTGCAAACTATGGGCTATGGAGTCCAACGCATGACAATTTTCTATGAGCAAGTATGAAGGTGAGGCCTCAAAAGCATGATTCATGGATCTATATTGATAAGGCCATATGCTTGTTCTTGCAAATGTGTAATACACAAAGAAGCTCACCTTGTGTGGTACAACAAGAAGCCTCTCATATCAAGTCAAGAGTTACAAATAGGTGGTCACCTCATCCTTCCTTGTTTACTTGCTAAACATGCTGTATTTGAAGAGTCAAAGGTTGTGACAACATTCCAACACTCGCATCGATTATCTCTGCAACTTAAATCTCTCATTTATCTCATTAGCTACCTTGATAGCTAAGGATTCTGGGCACTCACGAACTGCTGTGGAAGTCTTTGCTTTTATTGATGATGATGCATGATCACCTGAATGTATAGATGAATACTGCTTAATGGAGAAAGAATAAGATTTTTTTTTCTTGCTCAATAGAGTGAATTGATAAGTCTGTAATGGATGTAGATGTCAAACATTGGTCTACAGAGGCCATTCGATGTGTGTGTGGGACGAGGGCTAGTTAGCCAAGGTCCTAAGCTCGGGGGTATATCCTAAGGTATTTGATGGTTAGTGGGGATGAGTGTTGCATGCTGGCCACATGGTGATGCTAGATCATTCCAGATCACTGCTATTTTAGATACAAGAGGATATAAATGGATGGGAGGAGAGTGGCACACACATAATTCGCATGTCTTCTTTTGAGGAGAGCCTCACAGTAGATGGCATCATTTCGCCTTGTTCACCTGTTTGTCTGATGTTCATTCTACACATGAAAGAAAGCAGAGCAAGACTGAAACCTTGAAGCTGAACCTTCCAAATCACTACAAACAAAGAAGGAATATGTGTGTGCTAGAATCTTAGAAAGTAATGCTAAATCCAAGCAAACACTTTCTGAAAGAGGAACCATCGGATATACATTGGAGAGGGAGAAGTTGTTCAAAGGCCATCATATGTGTTGCATGCCATCGACCATATATTGGAGATGGAAAAATTGTTCAAAGGCCATTGTATGTGCAGCACTATATCTCAAAGGGAGAGCATCAAAGAAATAGAGGCCTCTGTCTTGCAAAGAATATGTGCTCTTTTGGTTGCCATCAATAGTAGAGAGTAAGAGCATAACTGTCTATTTCAAGAAATTAGACAATCTAGTGAAAGAGACTCAACGATGTCCCTTAGTGCCAATCTCGTTCAAAGAAGTTGATGGGAAGGGAAGTGGCTATGTGCAGGTAGACTAGGCATTGCCAGACTGTGCTTGTTGTCTACGTTGCATTTATTCGATCGAATAATTAAAAAATACCGAATATGTTCATTTTATTCAGGGTTGTCCGAATAAACACAAAAAAAACCGGACAGGGATACACTTTCAATCGAAACGCTTTCGATCGAAACGCTTTCGATCAAAAATTCTTTCGAAGAAAAAAGTTTCGATCAAAATTTTTTTGATCCAAAGTTCTTTTGATCGAAACTTTATTATCGAAAACTCATTTCACACATGTTTGAGAGTCTAGAGAGCTCTAATCCTACCATATAGACTTTTCTTCAGAGGTAAAATTAGTGTTTTTGTGTTACAGATTTGAAAGTACGTGTATGTATATGTGTGTATGTATGTGCATGTCATACACACATATGCGTACACACACAAACATGCACACATATACACCCACACAAACATGTATACATGTACACACAAAATCATACACACACATATAGATACCTGCACATATACACACACATGTAGATACTTGCACATACACACACACATATAGACACACACACACATACACTCACATGCATACACACACGCATATGCATACATAGATAGACACCTTTATACACACACATGCACATACATACATATGTATATACACACATACATATGTATATACACACCCTTTTTGAATGGGAAATTTCTACCTTCATACTCAGCTCAAAATCAATCAACCTTCAAAATAACCTATAAAGATATAAAGAAGTAAAAATTCATATTATGTGCTTGAAAAAATATTAAACTATATCATAAAAAGTAAGATCTTTGATTACCTGTTTACATCTCTTTTGTCGTAAAGTATCAAAAGTTTGAGTGCATAAGTCCATTTAAAACTTGGCCATAACAAGTCTCTCCTGATGCTATTATCTCAATAAGCCTATTTCTTTCCTCCCAACAAGTCCATCTTGATGTGATTCTCTTGATGCCAATATCTCAACTAACAGAAGGCTCGTGTTGTATCAATACAATACAACTTCCTAAAGAAGATCTATGTATATGTGAAGCTGTATTGTATTAATACAACATGAACCTTTTGTTAATTGATATCGAACCTTTTGTTAGCTGATATACATTGTTCAAGATCCCATTGATCTTCACTTATTAATACCTTCTCAACCCTTGAATTATAAAAAAGAACATAAAACCTTTTTCAAAAATTACAATAATTTTTAATTCACAATCATACACACACATGCACATACACAATCATATTTGATTTTCACTTGCAATCATATAACATACATGCACATACACATACACACTTGCATACACGTAATTTCATGCACACATACATACACACATGCATACATGTACTTTCATGCACACATACACATAGACATGTACATATAGAAGTAAGAATCAATGTTGAATCAAACAATCACAATAGATTTCATTCACACTTATACACTCAAATCACATACATATACTATTGTGAAGTAAGAATCAATATTGATTCAAACAATCACAATACATGTTTACTCACAATCATACACACACATACATATACTATTGTGAAGTAAGAATCAATGTTGAGTCAAACAATCAGAATAGTTTTTAATTCACAAAAAAATATTTTTTTCTTTATGATTTAAGTACGAAAGTAAATATTTATAGCAAGAGTTTATACTTTGTTCTATTTACGACACTCTAAGTTCGTAGAAAACAAAGTAATTCTTATGAAAAATGATTCTACTTGTGTTCTTTTATAAAAAATTATTCGACCGAATTTGTTTTGATTGAAACTTAATTCAATCGAAGAATTTTTTACCAATAAAATTTTCGATCGAAAGCGCGCTCGATCGAAAATTGTCGAATTACCATGCAAAAAGTATTCGCTCATCTCCAAATAAACTGATGCGGCACCGAATAATTTGGTCGAATAATGGAGGGTTGCCATAAAACTCCATAATTATTCACGAATAAATGAATTGTTGAATAACAAATAATGCAACCTAGCTTGTTGTAGTGCTTGCTGAATTCTATTTTTGGAAGACGTTGCACCATTATAAGAGAGAAAACCTTCAAAATTTTTGAACTACTTGTGACATCATCAACAACGTCATGTATTTTTCCACCTCCTTCATTCAATGTATCCCCACCAACATCCGATCACCAAACTAAAAAAATTATTGTCCATATTCCTGCAATGTGTAGGAACAATTGGATAACTTTAAGTGAAGAAAACATTTCTTCACCAATAATCTCCATGGTGCCTAGTCTTGATGAAGGTACTCTTGCCAAACTGTCAGGGGAGCACTAGATTATGCCCTCTAACTAAACTAGAAAATATTTTAGAACTATAGTTTTGATTACAAGATCATCCACATAGGGGAATGACAAAAGAATATGTAGCTTATACAAGAACTCCCACAACTCGGGACTGATAGGTATGACTAACTCGACTAGAGATGACACAAGAGATCCCACAACCCAGGATCATAGGTATGAAACAAGATGTCTAGATTACAAGAACTCCCTTCAGGGAGATGAACTAAATACAAGAAATAACTAGACAAGATCTTGTACTATGAGATTATAAGACGACAATGCGAGATGTCCAAGATCCAAGACTAGACAAGACTAGAACAAGGAATAAGACAAGGAACAAGATTAGACAAGACTAGAACAAGGAACTGGAACTAGAACTTGGAGAGTACTTACTTGGTGGTCAGGACTCCTTGAGATCCCAAAACTAGTATTGTCAAGACTGAGTATGTATGGGCGGTTACAAGTTGATGATGTCATCGATGATGTCATCAACTAGAAACAAGACCTTCAGGTGTCAGAATTCAACAAATAGAGAGTCGATCTTGGGGTTTTTACATGTTCCAAATGCAATGGAAGCATTGATTTCTCCAAATTCTGAACCAATAATGAGATATAGAAAGTGACATGGAATTTAAGGTTCACGATGGTTTCCTTTGTGTCCATGACAAGATATGTGCATGTGAGTAGAGTAGGAGTAGTTTTTTATAATTTCAACAAATAGTACCTTGCATGCAAAGTAAAGAATGGATAGAAATTTTGTTACCCAAGATACTTATATCTTTTTCAATGATTCTTTATTCTAATCAAGTTGAGTGCCTTCATGAACCACCTCCATGTTGTGTACTTGAGCTATGACAAGATTCATATCATTAGGTCCCAAGCTACATTTAGCTTTAGTATGAACAAACTTACCACAATGCCAACAAGTGATACACCACTTTTTTGTTGAGCATCCATCATTGTAGTTTGAAGGGTTGGAGGTTTTGTAGGTTGTAAGGGGGTTGTCTTGTGTACTGGTGAGAAATTGGATTGAGGAGGGCACTAAAAGGTAGGGAAAGAAAAAGTAGTGAATGTATGTATAGAAGGAAAATCGAGCTTAATTGGTTGCTGTCATTGATGCATTTGTTGTAAGCAAGTGGGCTTGATGATGGATTGAAACTCCTTCTCTACTATCACTAGGGTATTGGATGCTTGATATGAATCGACTTGATATTTAGTTTGTTATCTCTCTGACGAGCAAGTTCATGCATTGCTCAGGTGTCAGGCATTGACAGGCAGTTAAGTGCATCTTTCACTACTTGAGTGGTACCTGACTACTTGGATTGTTTTATCCCCAAGAGAGGATCACCACCACCAGATTTACATGATTTTTTTGTCTCATTTTGGGATGTTTGTAATGACATGTGTGTCCACCAATTTGCTTCATTCTTGGTGGTTCATGCATATCTGGGTTAAGCAAGAAGAAGCCTATTGTGGACACTTCTAGTTGTGAAGCTGAGTATAGGGAAATTTTCATAATGATTGTTGAGTGTGTGTGTGTCTCAAACGTCTTTTGGATAATTTGGGTGCTAGTCAGTCCTTTGCCACCATCATCTTTGCTAATAGTCAGAGTGCATTGGTAGTTGCGAAGAAACCTTTGTTCTTTGTGCATTCACTTGGTAATTCATTCATTGTTTTGTTGTGCTTCAAGCTTCTTGTTCTTCCTTGTGTTATTCATGTGCTTTTGTAGACCTCAAAATCCAATAGTTATGGTTCCACAAATGTCCAGCTGTCACAATGGCTTCTCCTCATAATGGGGACCTTGCAACTTAGAGCACCATGGATCATTTGTGGTCCCTTGAAGGTGGATTATTGGGTATATCAAACATGTCCCCTAAATGTCCACCCTATCGTGAACTACTTCCTTGGTTTGATGCCAAGCTTTGGAAAATGTCGATGAAGTTGCTCTCTCCAAAGAGCCTTGGTGAGGATGTCACCTCCATTTTCTTTAGTTGGAAAATAGCTTATCTCCATGGTTGTCTCCTTGATCAACTCATGCACGTAGTGATACTAAATTTCTGTGTGCTTGGTACATGCATGGAAAACAAGATTCTTGGTTATGGCTATGCAACTTTGGTTTTAATTCTTCAATCATGTAGCCTCTTGTCCTTGTATTCCTATGTGCCATAGGATCCTCCTCAACCATGCTCCTTCACATCTGCAACACATGCTTCTTTTTACTCAACATGAGTAAAAGATAATGTAGAGTTGTTTGCTTCTTACTGATTGAAGATAAAATCCCATATCCTACAGAAAAGAAATATCCAAAAATTGATTTTCTAGTATCAATATCTCCTACCCAATCTGAATTTCAGTATCCAACCAAAGATGATCCTTCTTCATAGAGAATACCATAATCAATGTCTCCTTTCACATACCTGAGTATCTGCATGCTTGGCTTCCAATGAGTTTGGCAAGGCTTATTCGAGAATCTGCTTACTAGTCCAACAACATCATAGATATCTAGTCTTCTATTGCATAAGAAGATGAGACTTCCAACTAACTTTCGTATCTTCCAATACCCACTATAGGTGAACTATCCTCAATAGATTATTTTGTGTTGACCTCCATAGGTGTAGAAATCTCCTTGCAATCCACCATGTCAAATGCCTTCATAATTTTTCTTGCATATTTTTGTTGAGAGATGAAACTCGTCCCTGGTTCTTGCCATACTTCAAGGCCTAAGCAATAATGCATTAAGCCTAAGTTTGTCATTCAAATTCTCAACCCAAGGCATCTTTCCTTTGTTTAAGAAAGGCATCATCATTTTGTGTGATCACAAGGTCATCTTATACATAGAGTACAATCACAATTGTCTTCCCTCCTCCCTTTAGAACATACAAATACTCATTAGAAGCACATCTTTTGAAACCTAGATCCAAGAGTTACTTATCTATATGTTGGTACCAGGCTCTATGGGCCTGTTTTATCCCATATAATGCCTTCTTCAACTTACATGCCTTGTTCTCTAAATGGGGAGCCTCAAACCCTGGTGGTTGAGACACATATACCTCCTCCTTGAGGTCTCCATTCAAGAACATTTATTTGACATCCATGTGATAGATTGGCCATCATTTATGTGGAGCCAAAGCTAGTAAAACTTGGATAATAGTCATCCTTGCAATCAAGGCAAATGATTCACAAGAGTCAATCCCTTCAACTTGTGAGTAGCCTTGTGCAACAAGTCTTGCTTTGTAATTTTCCAAAGTACACTCAACCTTGTACTTTAACTTCCATATCCACTTGGCACCAATGACTTTGCGCTTAGGGGGTTGATTCACTAGCTCCCAAGTTCCATTCTTCATGATATTATCATATTTTTTTTGCATGCTAGCCCTCTAATTCTGATTGTGGAGTGCCTCTTCTACATTTTTTGGTTCCTTTTCTTACTCTTAGATGAGCTCAACCATTAGGGCTGTATTTACAATATGGTCGCTTGCCCGTTTTTGCTCCTTTATTATCTGTGATCATCTTGGTCCATTTGCAAACTATTCTAGTGATTGTTGATGGGGTTAGGATAATCATAGAACTTCCTTACCCAATGTGGCAATGGCCTTTCCACTTGGGTGATGACAAGTTGGTGGCTTTCAGATTCATCATCTAAAGATGATGCTTCCTTCTCTTGTGTAGAAGGGATAGCTCTTGGGCAAGGTTCATAGTGAATTGCCCCTTCACTTGATGATAAAGTGGAAGCTCTCTTTTCCTCCTCCACTGCATGTAACTCTTGTTGATGTAAACTCAACACCACCATTTGTCATGAATTTCTTCATTTTCTTCCCTATTTTCTTCATTTAGTTTCAACAAGTTGAATCCATTCTTTAAACTTTCCAAAAGCTTGAGCTTTATCACAAAGGAAGTACACCCACATCTTTTTGCTATAGTCATTGATGAGTAAAATGAAGTAGAAAGATCCACCCAAGGCCTATGTAGGCATTTTTCGAGACAAGCCAACATGCACCAATTCTAGAGGATAACTTGATTTGTTCTTGTTTTCCTGTGGAAATGCCTTTGTCCCTTGGTTTGCCCATCATGCAAGCTTCACATGATTCCTTCATGTCTACAATCAATGGTAGATGTGCAACCATACCCCTGTGATGCATCTCCTTAAGTATGGGATATCCGATATGGTCAAATCTCTCATGCCATAGCTTATTTGTGCCCATACTCGTAGTGGCTATCAGAGCAGACAATACATAGGAGTTGTTCCTCCTTATGCTAGTCCCAACAATATTGTTGTTACTATCCATAATCTTAGCTCTTGCCTTGTTGAAAGATATTTCATTACCTTGATTAGTTACAAAAGCTATTGAAAGTAGATTTCATCTGCTTTATGGAACATACAACACATTTGAAATCTTTTTGATACCCCCATTAGAATTAATTAAAGAAATTTTACATTTTCACTATGCAAGACATCTTGCACTATTGCCTACTTTTACTATGATGGGTCTTTTTAGAGGCTGTAAGGAACCCTTAAGGTCTTTTCTACTTGTATTGTGATGAGAGGTACCACTGCAAACACCCGTGAGTTATCTCTTCTTGAGTGTTCAACCAAGGAGCATGCCTCCTCTATCATAACAAATAACTCAAGCTTTGTTTCTGTAGTGTTGGCAGATTCCTTGCCCTTTCCACTTTTTGAAGATCCATTCTTCTCCTCTTCCTTCTTGATGTGAGAGTCTTGGATTCTATGGCCTTTCTTCTTGCAGTGGAAACACTCTCCCTTGAACTTCTTTTTGTTGTTCTTCTTTTTGTCTCCATCATTTAAAAGTCTTCTTTGCCTCCTTTGGCATTTTATGTGAATGCATCATCTCCTCTATTGCCTCTACTCATTGCCTTGAGTTGGAGCTCCTCAGAGTAAGGCATTGAATTCTTTAAAAGTTAGAGGTTGAGGTCTGATTTGAGTATTAAGAGCAATTACCAAATGTTGGAAGACAATGTATATGTTGGTCCAACAATTGCTTGATTAATGGATTTTTATCCCATGAGAGAAGTCTCAAGAGACTTGAGTACAACAAAAAGCGGGCGCCCATGTGGTCTAACTCAATCGATTCCAAAAGCTACTTCGAACTGCCCGAATTCAAATCCCGATGACGGCGTTACTGCTCAACGATGGTAAAGATTTTTTGAATTGCTTTATTGAAAGCATGCCGACAGTTTCCACGTAGCTTTTCATCAGCGGCCGTTTTCGCGATCATGGCGATCCTAGTTTTATTCTTTTAGATGTGCTTTTCAAGGAGTGCAAACTACTATATAAGGAGGGCCTTGCTCATTGTTAAATCACTCATTCAAGCAATCTCAAGGAGATCAAGGAGGAAGAGTCTCACACTCTTGAGGAGGTGGAGATTTGGTGAAGGAGAGGCTACTTTCTTGGAGCAAGAAGTCTTCTACAAGGTCGTGGTAATTATCTTTTGTGAGTTAACCTTGTGGTTGATTTACAATTTTGTTACACTATTTTGTGAGAATAAGGTTAGCTTCGTTGCTTCGTTCACTTCACACACTTAGATTATTTGAACATAATCTAAATTTTGTATTATCATTTTCTTGGATATTCTTCCATTAGTGAGTGCACCACTTTATATGGTTGAGTAGTACTCCCATGCTGTAATTTGGACATCTATTTTTTAGTGAGTAAGCATCCAGCTTACGTTCTCTAATCTTGTCTCAAGATCTCTATCCTTCTCTATCTCACATATCATCTTGTTAATTAAGTTGTGTATGCTCAAAAGGTTTTAGTATTGGAACAATCCTGGGGCCCCAAATTCCAACACTTGGTATCATAGCATAATTGACATACACACTTAGTTAAGATGAGTGAGATTAAAATTGAGATTGAAGACAAGTTGGATCGATCTTCTAATTATCCCATGTGCGGTTTCATGATGATGAATATTTTAGTGACAAAGGATTTATGGAGCATTGTCAATGGATCCTTAACAAGACCAAGATGAGAAGTTGAAGAAGGGGATACAACAACTTCAAGAGGTGCTGGAGTCACAATTACAGAACCAACTGAAGAAGAGGTAACCACTTCTATATCTAGCGTCATTGCTACGTCTTTACCTAGAGTTCCCCCTACTGAAGATCAAGCAAGATGGGATGCTAGAGATGCTTTAGCACTCTCATTCATAGCAATGAGTGTCAAAATGCATATTCTACAACAGATTAGATCTTGCATAAGTTCTAGTCAAGCTTGGTTGAAGCTTGAGAATCTTTTTCAAAGCAAAAATCCTGTTAGGAAAGCTCACTTGAGGAGACAACTAGCAAATACAAGGATGAAGGCTGGTGAGTCAATTCAAACCCACATTACGAGACTCTTTGACTTGAGAGATCAACTTCTAAATGTAGGAGTTGAGATATCAGATGAAGAAATGGTAAATACGTTGATTAGTTCACTTCATATTTCATATCGATCTTTTATAACCACTCTTACCCTTACCGCAAGGGATAGAGAGGTTACATTTGAAGAGTTAGAATTCTTGTTACTTCAAGATGAAGATCAGTTGAAGGGAATGGAAGAGAATGAAGAAGCACTTTTATCTTCATCAAAGGGTAAAAAGAAGAAGAAGGATAAGAATGAAAAACAATCCAAGAAGGAAAGTAGGTCCCTCTCACCTTCTACTTCAGATTCTGTATCTACGACATCTAAAGAGAAGTCTTCTAAGAAGAAGGAAGTAATATGTTTTTACTGCAAGAAACCTGGACATTTTAAGTCAGCATGTTATAAAAGGGTTACAGCAGAAAAGGAGAAGGCATCAGGTAATGTTGCAGAAGATGATAAAAAAGGGAAACCTCAAGGTGATTCTTATGCTTGTATCACTATTGAGGAAGTAGCTTTTGATCAGGCAGCTTTACAAGTTCTTTCAGCAAGTCCTTGGATATTTGACTCAGGTGCTACAAAGCATATGACAGGTTGCAGAGATGCATTTTCTTCTCTTTCCTATTCTTCAGGTGGAAGAGTTATTATTGCAGATGGCAATGATTTGGATGTTGTGGGAATAGGTACAGTAACCCTAAAGTCAAGAGAAGGTGGTAATTTTCAGATTTCAGATGTTCTTTATGTACCTGAAATGAAGAAGAATCTGCTATCTATATCTGCATTTTTAAGTGATGGTTTTAAAGTTGTATTTGAGAGAGATCTTTGTAAGATCTTATCACATAAAGATGACAAGTGTCTTTTACAAAGTGAGCATAGAGGAGGGATTTTTGTTTTGTCAAAAATCAATCAGGCATATGCAGTCAAATCTTCGTCACCGATGGAAGATATGAAGCTATGGCATGAAAGATTTGGACATATTAGCTTTGGAGCTCTCAAGAGTATCAACGACAGAGTATAGTTGAGAGTTTACCCTCATTCAATCTACCAAATGATTCGGATATATGTGAAGGTTGTCTTGAAGGTAAGATGCATAAACTACCTTTCAAAAAACATGGTCATATTACAACTACCACGAAATTGCAGATTATTCATTCAGATGTGAATGGACCTATGAGAGCAGAATCTATTCAGGGCTTCAGGTATTTTGTTCTATTCGTTGATGATTTTATGAGATACTCATGGATCTATGGTCTTAAGTTGAAGTCAGAAGTCTTTCCTATGCTTAAGAAGTTTGTAGCTATGGTTGAAAATGAAAGTCAATAAACTATCAAGATTCTCAGAAGTGATAGAGGTGGAGAATACTTGTCAAAAGAGTTCCAGACTTTTCTTGATGAGAAAGGTATTACTCGCTACCTTACTATTGCTTATACGCCTCAACAGAATGGTGTTGCACAAAGAAAGAATAGAGTGCTTGTTGAAATGATGCGGAGCATGATGGCATCCAAGAAGCTTTCACCAAAAGTACATACAGCTAACCTCATTTTAAACAGGTCATCTACAAAAGCTTTAAAGGTAATCACACCATATGAAGCTTATTATGGTAGAAAACCGAATGTGAGTTACTTCAGAGTGTTTGGATCACTTTCTTATGTACATATTGAGAAAAAGGACCGAGGCAAACTAGATGTAAAGGCAAAAAAAGCTATTTTTATTGGATATCCTGTTGAGAGTAAAGGATACAGGTTTTATGTTCCAGAGACAGGTGAAGTTATTCTTTCACGTAATGCTTATATTGCTGAAAATAAGGTTTATGAGAAAGAAGCAGAAATTCCAGAGTTCATTAGTGAAAATGATTATGGATTTTTTAGAAAGATTCTAGATGTACATGTTCAGCCATATCAGAAAGGAGTTAAAAGTCCTAGGATTCAAGAAAAAGTTGAAGAAAGAGGAATTTGACAACCTTCTATAGAGTTAGTTCCACAAGAGACTTTGATTCTAGAAATGGAAGAAGTTAGAGTTCCAAAAAGTCCTAGTACCTCGGTAGGACAAGTTCCAAAACCTGTGGAAGCTGAAAGTTTAGAAAGAGTTTCACCACTATTTAAGGATATACCTACTTGGTTATATCAGACTTGGAAAGATAGTGGTATAAAGACTTTTAGTGGAAGAACAAGGAGTCAGACTAGACAACAACAACAAGATCATGTAAGAACAAGAAGTCAGACTAAACAACAACAACAAAAAGATCATGTAAGTTTCGCTGAAGACTTTGAGATTCATGATATTTTGGCACTTACGACTGTTGAAGATGAACCTGCATGTGTTAAAGATGCACTTAACATTCCTATTTGGAGAAAAGCTATGCAAGAAGAGATTGATTCTACTCATAAGAATCAAACTTGGCAGAAATGTGAGTTACAAGAGGGGAAGAAGGCTATAGGTGTAAAGTGGATCTTCAAAATCAAAAGGAAAGCAGATGGTACTATTGACAGATACACGACTAGGTTGGTTGTTAAAGGATATGCACAACAAAAAGGTATTGATTATGATGAGACATTTGTTCCTACATCTAGGATGATTGTAATTAGGTCAATACTTGCTCTAGAAGCACATTTTGGTTGGCATATATATCAACTTGACATTAAGACTGCTTTTCTAAATGGTGATTTACATAAGGATGTGTATATTCAGTAGCCAGAAGTTTTTGAAGAGACAGGTAAAGAACACTTAGTGTGTAAGCTTATAAAAGCTTTGTATGGTTTAAAATAGGCACCTAGAACATGGTATGAAAAGATACATATATATCTTTTATCCATTGGTCTCCATAACTCAAATGCCGCTCCAACTCTTTATGTTAAAGCGAAAAAAGGTATGATGATTATAGCAATCATTTATGTGGATGATATTATAGTCAAAACTCCAAGAGATGCAGATTTGCAGATGTTCAAAGAAGAATTGAAGCAAACATTTGATGTGAATGATTTAGGCATTTTACATTATTATCTTGGGATTCAGTTTCTGTTTCAAGGTGAGTGTATTTATATGACACAACAGAAGTACATCGAGAAACTTTTGGAGAGGTTTGAGATGAGTGATTCTAAACCTATGCAAACACCTATGGATTAGAACATGCCTTTACAAATGGTAGCAGATGCAGAGCCATTTGATGCTACTCTATATAGTCAAGCAATTGGTTGCTTGATATATCTTTGTAATACACGTCCTGATATACACTTTACAATTTCTCAAGTATCAAGGTTCATGCAGAATCCGACAGTGTTACATTGGAAAGCACTAAAGAAAATCTTTTGATATTTGAAGGGAACTTCAAATTTTGCTATGGTATTTTTGAAATCTACACATTTGTTACTAAAAGGATTTTCAGATTCTGATTGGGCAGGTGATAGAGACACAAGAAGAAGTACTAGTGGATTTTGGTTTTATCTTGGAGATTGTCTTATCTCATGGCTTTTGAAGAGACAAACCACTATTGCCACTTCATCGTGTGAAGCTGAATATCGTGCAGCATTTACAGCTACTCTAGAGTCAGTTTGGTTGCAGAAGATTTTCAGTTATCTTGATGTAAGAGTACATGAACCCATTTAGATATTTTCAGATAGCCAAAGTGCTATAGCTATAGCAAAGAATCCAGTGCATCATGCAAGGACAAAGCATATAGAGGTACACTACCACTATATTCGAGATCAGATAGCTAAGAAGCACATTGAGCTAGTTTATGTTCCTTCTAGTGAGAATGTTGCAGATATATTTACCAAAGCATTGACTAGAGATAGTCATGAGAAGATTTGCACGTTACTGAAGCTTGTACCAATATGACATTGAAGGAGGGATTGTTGGAAGACAGTGTATATATTGGTCCAACACTTGCTTGATTAGTGGCTCTCTTTCCCACGGCAGCAATAGCATTAGTATAATCTCTTAGAAGACTTGGATACAACAAAAGTGGGCGCCCATGTGGTCTAGCTCAATCGATTTGAAAAGCTACTTCGAACTACCCAAGTTTAAATCTATTGATATGTTTAGGTAGTGATGTGTGTGAACACACTAGGACCACCGGGGCACTTTTTTCCCTCTTTAGGAGGTTTTTTCCCCCGACTTGTATATACGCCTATTGCCCTAATGGGCTACTTATCTTTGTACATTCTCTAGTAATACATTCAGTATTGTGTGTTGTGCTCCAAGCTTCTTCTTCTTCCTTGTGTTGTTCGCATGCTTCCGTAGACATCTATCTCCAATAATTGGTATCAGAGCAGGTCATTGCTTCATCTAGGGAGCCATCGACACTCCTCCGTTTGTAGTCTCAGAATCGCATGAATTTTGGTGAGCATACTCAACGGGTTTCTGAGATCAAAACTGCTTTGATCTATGGTGCCAAAATCGCGATTTGAGCTCGTTTCAGCCTCAGAACGCATTATCGCAGCACTTGTGCAGGCTATTTCGTTTCTGTTCACCAGTATAAGCATCTCGAAGTATGCTACAGGTCTAGCAGAACTCGTTGGGCAGTTCTGTTCAACTTTTTGAGATACAGTCAATTTTTTGCATCAAGGTATTTTAGTCACCGACCATGGCTGAAAGCAGTGATGTATTCCATATGTTGGCTGTTGAGGATAAGTTGGATGGTACCAACTACCCATTATGGGCTTATATGATGCGACATGTATTGGTTGCAAAAGGATTCTGGAACATTGTGCAGGGTGTTGAAAGACGTCCTGTTACACCTCTGACTACAGGTACTGCAAATACAGGTGCTGGAGCTGATGAAGATGGTGTCGAAGATGATATTCCACAGATTCCTGTTCGTGCTGCTGTTTCTGCTGCACCTACTGCAAAGCAGATTCTTTGGGATGGCAGAGATGCCCAGGCACATGCATTGATAGCTTTGTCTGTCAAATGTGCCATTATTCCTCACATTCGCTCTTGCAGAACAGCTAAGGATGCTTCGGATACACTTACCACATTGTACCAAGCTAGGAATGAGGCTCGTGTTGCTTACCTCCGAAAATAGTTGAAGAGTGAGCACATGAATGAAGGTGATTCTATGGACAGTTTCCTAACGAAGATCAAAGACTTGAAGGAACAGTTGATTTCTCCTCATGAGGTTATACCAGATAGCTCACTTGTGCAGACCGTTCTGAATGGTCTTCCTATTTCATATCAGAGTTGTGCTTCTACTCTTCGGTTGATGATGAAAGTCAATCCAAATGCCTTATCATTTTAGGAGTTAGTCTCTGTTCTGTTGCAGGAAAATCAGTCCAGGCAAAACAGGTCCATTATGCGAGTTGCAGATCAAGCTTTCCTGGCTAGTCAGAAGGGCAAAGGAAAATGGAGCTCTTCAACTAGTAAGCAGAAATCTGCTAATTCTGCATATTCGAAGAAGGATGATAAAGATGAGAAGAAATCAGAAAAGCAGAAATTGTTTTGGAAGTACTATAAAGGGAATGATCATATCATAAAGAACTGTCCAAAACTGGGTGCTAAAGAGGCAAAGAAGAAAGAGTATGGAATGGTTGTTACAAAGGCCTCTACACCAAAAATAGAGTCTGCAAATCTTGTGCAAGAAGAAGAATGGGCGTTTACTACTGTCTGCAGTTTTGACCCATCTTCTCATGATCAGTGCATGTCTGTAGTAGACTCAGATGTTTGGTATTTTGACAGTGGGGCAACCAAACATATTACCTCGCAGCACAGTTTCTTCTCTTCACTCGAGCCTGCCTCTACAGGGAATACTGTTACATGCACCAACAACTCCTCTTATCCTGTTATGGGAGTTGGTAAGATCATTTTGACTACTGCTGATGGTAGTTCTTTCACTTTGTCAGATGCTTTATTTGTGCCAGGGATCAAAAAGAACCTGTTATCAGTTTCTGCATTAGCCAAGATTGGCTTGGTTGTGAAATTTGTTGATGACAGGTGTACAATTCATGATCTATCAAATGGCGACGTGATTATTACTTCTGGCATTTTATGTCGTGGGCTATATAAGCTCATAGACTATGAAAGATCTGTAAGTGATTCAACATGTGCAGTAAATGATTCTCAGGCTATGTCAGATGCAAAGCTTTGGCATGCATGCTTTGGTCATCTGAACTTTGCTAGTTTGCTAGCCTGCAGAAATCTGAAATGGTGTCCTCTTTGCCCAAGCTTGAGGCACCTGGAAAACATGTTTATGAAGGCTGTATTTTGGGCAAAATGCGGCGTTCCTCATTTCCAAAAGATGGTTCAGTTCGGACTACTCAGAAATTGAAGCTTGTACATAGTGATGTCTTTGGTCCTATGCAGACACCCTCTTTTGGAAATTACCTTTACTTCGTGACTTTCATTGATGATTTTTCCAGGCATGCATGGGTATATCCGCTCAAAGCAAAGTCCGAAGTGTTCATGTGCTTTAAACAGTTTTTGGTTTTGGCTGAAAATCTGTCAGCATGTAAAATGAGCACTCTCCGTTCTGATCGAGGGGGGGAATATATGTCTTCTGATTTTAATGCATTTCTGACTGAACGTGGGATAAAACACCAGTGTACAGTGCCGTATACACCTCAACAGAATGGAGTTGCTGAATGAAAGAATAGGTCACTCATGGAGATGGCGAGGTGCATGGTCAAATGTCAGGCTTTACCACATAGTTTCTGGCTTGAGGCTGTCATGTGTGCAGCATATGTACTGAACAGGTGTCCCACTAAAGCGCTGCAGTCTATCACTCCATATGAGGCTTGGCATGACCGCAAGCCATCTGTTGCTCATCTGCGTGTTTTTGGTTGTTTGGCATATGCACTAGTGCCTGAACAACATCGCAGAAAATTGGATGATAAGTGAGTAAAATGTATTTTTGTTGGGTACAGTTCTGAAAGTAAAGGCTATCGTCTGTATCATCCACAGACTAAACACATTCTGGTTAGCCGTGATGTTGTCTTTGTGGAAGATGCTATTCAGCCATTGCTTTCATGTACTAAGGAGACATCTGTTAGCTCCAACGACATGTATGATACTTTGATGCCTCTTTTTACAGGTGGACAGTCTAGTGTTGGTCCTAATGAGGCAACTTCTCAGCCTTTGCAGGCTTCATATGATGATGTAGATCATTCCATTTCTGATGCAGATTTACATGATGCACTTGTTGATGAGAGAGCTGATATTGAGCAGGCAAAAACTATGCCAAAATGGCTCGTGCAGACCTTGCGTGACAGCAAATTAGATGCACCTTTGTCATATCGTACTCGTTCAGGCTCTCATAGTGCCTCCTTTGCATCAGATTGCTATGCTATGGCTGCGTCTAGTCTCTGTGATGAGAATGAGCCTGTTTCTTTTGATGAAGCACAGAATTCAGAAAATTGGATGGCTGCTATGCAATCTGAATATGATGCTATAATGAAGAATGGTACATGGTCTTTATGTGACTTGCCTCCTGACAAGAAGGCCATTGGCACTAAGTGGGTATACAAGCTGAAGCGTAAACCTGATGGTACAGTTGACAAGTATAAGGCTAGGCTTGTTGCAAAGGGTTATGCACAGAAAAGGGGCATTGATTTTGATGAGACCTTTGCACCTACATGCCATATGACTACTGTTCGGAGCATTTGTGCACTTGCAGCCCATCATGGTTGGAATGTACATCAGTTGGACATTAAAATAGCATTTCTGAATGGTGACTTGCATGAAGAAGTGTATGTTTTTCAGCCCCATGGCTTTGTGCAGAAAGGGCACGAAAACCAGGTGTGCAGGTTAAAGAAGGCATTATATGGTTTAAAGCAAGCACCACGTGCTTGGTATGAGAAGATACATGCCTATCTGGTGGCACATGGTTTTGAGAACAGTCCAACTGAAAGCACCTTATATGTTAAGCGTGCTAATGATGTGCTTCTGATCATTGTTGTATATGTTGATGACATGTTGCTCACTGGTCCTATTGAGAAGCATATTGCTGATTTCAAGGCTGATTTGCATGCCTCATTTGAGATGTCTGATTTGGGGCATTTGCATCACTATTTGGGCATTCAGTTTATGCAAGTTGATGGTGGAATGGCTTTGCATCAAACGAAATATATTAACACATTATTGCAGCGTTTTGGCCTTGAAGACTGTAAGCCTATTGCCACTCCTATGGAGACAGGTTTACGATTGAGTCTTCATGATGCTCGAGATGCATTTGATGCTGTTCTCTATCAGTGGGCTGTTGGGTGCCTGATTTACTTATGCATTACTCGGCCAGATATTCAGTTTGTCGTCTCACAGATGAGCAGGTTTATGCATTGCCGAGGAGTCACGCATTGGAAGGCGGTTAAGCACATCTTTCACTACTTGAGTGGTACTCGGCTACTTGGGTTGTTTTATCCCAAGGGGGGATCACTACCGCCAGATTTGCATGCTTTTTCTGACTCAGATTGGGCTGGTTGCTATGACACTCGTGTGTCCACCAATGGTTTTTGCTTCATGCTTGGTAGCTCATGTATATCTTGGTTGAGCAAGAAGAAGCCTACTGTGGCCACTTCCAATTGTGAGGCTGAGTATAGGGCAGCTTTCACAACGACTGTTGAGTGTGTGTGGCTCAGACGCCTTATGGCTGATTTGGGTGTTGGCCAGTCTTCTGCCACCACCATCTTCACTAACAGTCAGAGTGCATTGGCAGTTGCGAGGAACTCTGTGTTCCATACTCGCACTAAGCACATTGAGGTGCATTATCACTATGTCAGGGAGAGGTTCTCTGCTGGGGAGATCAGCTTGGCATATGTGCCCATGCAGGAGAACATTGCAGACCTTTTCACGATGGCTCTGCCTAGGGAGAAGTTTGAAGCTTTCTACAAAGCTTTGGGCTTACTTCCTTTTGTGGAGTGAATTCCACATAGCTTGGCACTTCCTTATACATGAGTGCCAACTCCTTGTTCACCGCATCACTCCCAGGGGGGATTTGTTGATATATTTAGGTGGTGATGTGTGTGAACACACTAGGACCACCGGGGCACTTTTTTCCCTCTTTAGGAGTTTTTTTCCCCGGCTTTTATATACGCCTATTGCCCTAGTGGGCTACTTATCTTTGTACATTCTCTAGTAATACATTCAGTATTGTGTGTTGTGCTCCAAGCTTCTTCTTCTTCCTTGTGTTGTTCGCGTGCTTCCGCAGACATCTATCTCCAACAAAATCCCATGGACGGCCTTACTGTTCAAGGATGGAAAAGATTTTTTGAATTGATTTATTAAAAGCATGCCGACAGTTTCCTGGTAGCTTTTCATCAACGGCCGTTTTTGCGATCCTAGTTTTATGCTTTTAGATGTGCTTTTCAAGGAGTACAAACTACTATATAAGAAGGGCCTTGCTCATTGTTAAATCACTCACTCAAGCAATCTTAAGGAGATCAAGGAGGAAGAGTCTCACACTCTTGAGGAGGTGGAGATTTGGTGAAGGAGAGGCTACTCTCTTGGAGCAAGAAGTCTTCTTTAAGGTGGTGGTAACTATCTTTTGTGAGTTAACCTTGTGGTTGATTTACAGTTTTGTTACACTATTTTGTGAGAATAAGGTTAGCTTGGTTGCTTCGTTCACTTCACACACTTAGATTATTTCGACATAATCTAAATTTTGTATCATCATCTTCTTGGATATTTTTCCATTGGTGGGTGCACCACTTTATATGGTTGAGTAGTACTCCCATGTTGTAATTTGGACATCTATTTTTTAGTGAGTAAGCATCCAGCTTACATTCTCTAATCTTGTCTCAAGATCTCTATTTTTCTCTATCTCACATATCATCGTGTCAATTAAGTTGTGTATGCTCAAAAGGTTTTAGTATTGGAACGATCCAGGGGCCCCAAATTCCAACACCAAACCATCAAACTTTGCTAGAAAAATGTGAAGATAATATCAAGCTACCTCCTCACTTGACTTTTGTACACTTGCTTCGACCATTTAATCTCATAGATTCTTTATGAAAGTGACGAAAACCTTTGTAGTTGCCCCATCACCTAACCTTTCTATTGGTAGTTGATTCTCCAAGTTTTGAATCTATGCTTGATTATGAGTTTCGTATTGATTTCTCAATATTTTCCATTCGTCACAACATTGGAAGTATGTTGAATGAGAGTGAGAACACTATCAATAGTACTCGTAACTAGAGCACACACTGCATATGTGTTTCTACATCTCCACACATGTAGAAGATCGACATCAAGAGGAATCGTTTGACTAGAGTTATTTGGATCAGGTGTTTCTTGGGGCTCATGCTTAATCCCAAGAAAAACCTCCAGAAGCTCATATGACAAGGATAGAAATGATTTTTTACTTACATAGGGTGTGATTTGTTAAGCTTACCTTCCATGAAGGCTAGTGTTCATATCCATTACATTTGATGATCAACATCATTGCTACTCTTGCTTGTGATCCACCTAATCCTATTGACGAACCACCTTGATTTCTAGTTGTAGATGATGATGCACAGCTTGAAATATTCTCTCTCTTGTTGTTGAAGCCTCTACAACCTTTGCATTTCTACTTTTGCATCACTCTTAGCCTCCTCATCTCTGATACCATGTAAAAAAACAATAGCACAATAGAATAGATCAATAGACGAAGTTAAGAAGAAAAATAGAGACAAACAAAGATGTAGACTGAGAGATAGAGAACTAAAATTCTCAAATTGCCAAGAGCAACATAGCTACAAAGATGATAGTGTCCACTTGTGCACTCTTGATATGGAGCTTAGATGGTGATCTAGATAAAGTCTAGATAAAGGGCTTACTTGTGCACAAATGGTTTTGAAAACTCTGAGAGGTCACAATTTCCAGTTGATCAAAATCTTCAAAAGGTTGCAATCTCCACGACACCAAAATCTCCAAAAACCAAAAACATGAGAAGACCGAAACACTAGAATGCTAGAACACTAAAACATTTGAACACTAGAACACCGGAACACTAAAGAACTAAAACATCAGAAGACATTAAAAATGGTGGATCAAAATATATCATCCAATAATGTTTCCTTGATCCAAAGCCCTACCATCTTAGCCTTACAGGTTGGGGGGATATGCCCCCTCGGACCCTACAGAAGGGGGAAGCTCCCCTGCACTCCCCCCATTAAGGTTCTATGGGGAAACTACATAGCACCACATAGACTTTACTTTCGACCTAAATGGCAACCCAATGGCCCAAAAAAGTTTATGTCCGACCTAACCTCATGGCTAGGCTCATAAAGATCATCTATTACCATCTTCTGTCACACATAGACCTCATCTAACTTGGAAGTTAAAGTTCCATAAATGTTCGAGCTCTCACAATGGCTTCTTGTCATAATGGGGCCCTTACAATTTAGAGCACCATGGATCATTTGTGGTCACTCAAAGGTGGATTATTGAGTATATCTAACGATATACCATATCTTTCCAGCCCTAATCAGGTTCCAAAGTTGTTTCAAATAATTTAATGCCATGAAGGGTTTGCTAGCATAAGATATTCTTCTAAAACTTCCTACTTTCATCTAAAGGCTCTCAAAAGTATGAAACTGGAAAGGTAAGAGTACAATATGTGAGCTAGCGATTTCGCTTTCCCTTTTCAAAAAGCACACCCAAGGGTTCCAATATTAATTTTTGGCGCCCCTCATGTTATTCTAGACTTGTATGGTGAATTATCTTCCATGCCAAAATATCCCCCTTTTTTTTCATTAATGTCATCAATAACCCTAACTTTTCCTTTTTTTTCATGCCTTAAATTGTGTTCGATGTCTCTATGCCCCTCAATTGATTCATTTTAGAAAGTTCATTAGAACTTTTTATTGATTCCTTTTAGAAAGTTCATAAGAATTTTTTTATGAGGATGTGAGGGCCTCATCCGTTGAGATGTTCAAGAGGGGAAAGGGGCCTACGAATAGGGATTTTTTGAAAATAATATTAAATAGAAAAAAGAGTAACAACAACAAACAAATTACTCGTCTTTATATAGTCGGTCAACAAATACACAGGGATGGTAACGGGCATCAAGAACAACAACAAAGTTAGTTGTCTGTGCTGACTCACAACAACAACTAGATGGTGATGATGATGGTAAGGGCATGTGTATGTGGTGGAAATTCTTTGAGTTGTGTGAAAGGATGAATGGATTAGATCTTTGGAGTGAAGTGTCTTAGCCTTTTTTATAGACAATTCAATGGACGAAGTAACTAGAAGACAAAAGTGGTTGGGATTGGATCAATCACTACATCACCTTGTAGAATGAGTTGATGGAGTGAGAAACCAAGGAAATAAAATACATAAAAGACAAACAAGAACCGCATCATTGACTACAAAATAGAACAAACACCAAGGCATCCATGGAGAGAAGAGAAAATGCATACAAAGAAATATGATCTCGGAGACCCCTTAGACACTACCACAAGTTACAAGAGAGCCATATTAGTGTACTAAAACACATTAAGATCATCAAAGATCCAACTTCAAGGAATCCTTCTCTCTTGTATTACCTTATTTATGGTTGTAACTAGAGAGACTTCAGTACAAGGATTTGATAAGATTTGTAAGATGCCCCTATCCATACATACTTTCAATGACAAAAGCTCATATTGGTGAATAAGTGGACCTTGAGTGATATGTCCAAGGTGATTCAATGTAGATGCGTGTACTCATAAAGGGCATGGTTTATAAGAACCAATCCAATATTATTGATCATCCCCTCATGTGAGCTTGTACCTTGGGTGTGGTTGATTATTTACTTTGCTTGTTTGCACTTGTTTATTTGTAATGATAATGTACTTGAAATATTATTGCATCCCTGATGTTTGGTGAGCTCCTTGAAGCAAGTCAAATGGTGCCCTTGGGTATCCTTATTTGGTGTACTCATCTTTGTAATCATGGATGTGGTGATTTTTTTGGTAATTTTCAAAAACTTTCTTTGGATATAAAGTTGGGTAATTCTAGTGGTACAATGTCCTTGAATATAATTTTGGTATTATTCTCCATAAAAACAATCTAGCTCTGACATATTTTGGTGTTGGGTTCCTTAACGTTATTTTCTTTTCAAGATGATGCTCTTCTCGATTCATTCAAGGGTGCTACTTTGGTATGCATAGATTATTGAATCCTTGTTCACTTGTTTTTGGAACTTGGATTTCTTTGTTTTTGTTATAAGAGGAGGTTCGATCGGAGCCTAGTCCCTTGCTTGGATTAATTAAAAAAAACAACTGCAATGTGAAAGGGCATTGTTGCCTTGAGATCCCTGTATCCAGAAAGCAAGGGTAGAACTTCTCGAATTGCAATAGTGGATTTGTTAGGAAAAGCAACACTAAGTCTTAGTGAGCAACTATTGATATATTTCGGTAGTATGTGTGTGAACACACTTAGGACCATCGGGGAACTTTTTACCCTTTTTAGGAGGTTTTTTCCCCGGCTTGTATATATGCCTATAACCCTAATGGGTTAATTATTTTTGTACGTTCACTTGGTAATACATTCAGTATTGTGCATTGTGCTCCAAGCTTCTTCTTCTTCCTTCTGCTGTTCGCATGTTTCAATAGACCTCAAACTCCAACAATTCGTATTAGAGCAGGTTGTCACTTCATCTAGAGCATCATCAACACCCCTCTGGTTGCAGTCTCAAAATCCCATGAAAATTGATGAGCATACTCGGGGCGATTAGGAATTAAGAAAAAAAAATTGCATTGTAATGCCTAAATGTTAATCTGAGCTTGTTTTGGCCTTCGAGCGCACTATCACAATGCTTATGCATGCAATTTTCTCCTTTTGTGCCAAACATATATACATGTTTTGATTCACTAGTACAAACGGCTTGAAGTCTACTATAGGTTTAATGGAGCTTGACAGGATGATGATGAAGAACAACAACAAAGTTAGTTGTTTGTACTTGACCAACGACAACAACAACTAGATGGTGATGATGATGGTAAAAGCCTTGTGTATGCGGTGGAAATTCATTTGAGTTGTGCGAAAGGATGAACGGATTAGATATAGGCAACTAAATGGACGAAGTAACTAGAAGACAAAAGTGGTTGGGATTGGACCAATCACTACACCATCTTGTAGAATGAGTTGATGCAGTGAGAAACCAAGGAAATAAAATACATAAAAGACAAACAAGAACCGCATCATTGACTGCAAAATAGAATAAATACCAATGCATCCATGGAGAGAAGCAAAAATGCATACCAAGACATATGATCTAGGGGAAGCAAAATAGAATAAATACCAATGCATCCATGGAGAGAAGCAAAAATGCATACATATGATCTAGGAGACCCCTTAGACACTGCCACAAGTTACAAGAGGGTCATATTAGTGTACTCAAACACATTAAGATCATGAACGATTTTACTACATAATTTGTATGGGTCATCTAGATCCAACTTCAAGGAATCCTCCTATCTTCTATTACCTTACTCATGGCTCTAACTAGAGAATTCAGTACAAGGATTTGATAAGATTTGTAAGATGACCCTGTCCATACATACTTTGCAACGGAAAAGCTCATATTGGTGAATAAGGGGACCTTGAGTGATATGTCTAAGGGTGATTCAATGTAGATTCTTGCACTCATAAAGAGCATGGTTTAAAAGAACCAATCCAATATTAGTGATCATCTCCTCATGTGAGCTTGTACCTTGGATGCAGTTCATTATTTACTTTGCTTGTTTGCACTTGTTTATTTGTAATGCTAATGTAGTTGAAATATTATTGCATCCATGATGTTTGGTGAGCTCCTTGAAGCAATTCAAATGGTGCCCTTGGGTATCCTTATTTGGTGTACTCATCTTTGTAATCATGGATGTGGTGATTTATTGGGTAATTTTTAAAACCTTTCTTTGACCTCTCGTTGGATTTAAAGTTGGCTGATTCTACTGGTACAATGTCATTGAATATAATTTGGGTATTATTCTCCATAAAAGCAATCTAGGTCTCACACAATGTGGTGTTGGGTTTCCTTAAAGTTGTTCTCTTTTTAAGATGTTCTCTTTTTAAGATGATGCTCTTCTCAATTCAAGGGTGCTACTTTGGTATCCATAGCTTATCGAATCCTTCTTCACTTGTTTTTGCAATCTTGGATTTCTATGTTTTTTTAATAAGAGGTAGTTCGTTCTGAGCCGATTCTTTGTTGCTTGAATTAATTAAAAAAACAATTGTAAAGTGAAGGGGCATAGTTCCCTTGGGATCCCTTGTATCCCACAAAGCAGGGGTTAGAACTTCCCAAAGGCGCAATAGTGGACTCGGCAATAGGGGTTGGCAAGTGAATTGGGTCTTTGATTTCCAACTCCAGTTGGATATTGTTTTCCATTTCTATGCTTAGGAGTTGAGTGATTTGGATCTTCCCTAAAATTAATATACTCCTTGTTTTTTGCTTAAAGGTCATCATGGTTCATTGCTTTTGGAACATTATGTAATGTATTGTTACATTTTACTTCTATTTGCACAACCATATATCTAAGGACAAAATTAATAGATAAATAATGACTGGTTAAGCACTTTTGTGTTACTTAATCATGTTTGTGATGCATATGAACAGATTTAGGTCTATAAAGGCACAATTTTCCCCTTTAAAGGTTTTCTTCATTAATGTATAAATATAGTCATAGTTAGTATAACATGCTATATATATATATATATATGTGTGTGTGTGTGTGTGTGTGTGTGTTTTATAGATTTCACATTATGAGCTCTTCTTCCTCATAATGTTCTTGCTTCCCAAACTCCAAGTAATGGCATTAAAGAAGATCTTTTCTTCTTGAGGCCATCATCAACACATTTTTTCTTCTTTCATATCTCTAGAAGATTTTCTAGACGTCGTTGAATCAATATTATATTTTAGGTGAGATAAAATATCTTGATATTATTAGCTTTTGCACCTAGGATCATTTCGGCCTTTTTACCACAATATTGCGAACACTATAGAAGAAAATTTTGTCCTTTTGGGTATAACTCTTTCCTAATTTTCACTTTCACTTTCACATCCCTTGATTTTTTTTAATTTTTCACTTCCCCTTACACATGCCTTGTAGCTCGATATAATTGTTGCAAATCAACTCTTATAAGGATGATTGGGTTACATCACATTGAAGGATGGTGATTAAATCACCTCTATGCAAGGAAATTAATCATTACTAAAGTCAATTCATCATTAATCAAATCAATTACTCATAAATATTATATACTATTGATCACCTGTAACGTATATGAATGATATTTTGAAACCTAAGAGATGACCATCCAAATACAGAAGTGATCCAAATATTAGAAGGATGAGTGGATCGTATGCTCATCAATTGATTGACTTTACATATAATAAGGTGATTGGATCAACATCTTTTTGGGAAGATTGGATTAGTGACAACTACTTAGATAAATTGAGTGTCATATTGAAGTAATTGTGAGGCAATGCCTGATCAATCAATGAAGTTAGGAGATGGTTGAATGGTATCTACAATCATTGGGGTAAATTGAATTTCAAGGTTGGGGCTCCTTCTTTTAATTGGTTTTTGGGCAAACTATTGTTTTTATAAGCCGATTGATTATGATGCATACATTTCCTAATTGAAAGGATTAAGATGATCGCCATACAAATCATGTAAGTTTTGCACATTTATCTCGTCAAATGTATTTGCTATGAGCACTTGCTCTGAGCAAAATCCATTAGATGATAGGAACTTCTATGACTCGGCTCAGAGGAAGTACCTTCTAAGATTGAGTGGGTTTTTGACAAAACATCTATTCAAAATGTTTAGTTCAGTGACATATTCCAATTGGCTAAACATGAACTTCTTAGAAATGAATTCGATGCTTTATCAAAGTCAAGTCCAAGGTTTTTGAATGCAAGAAGGAGTAATTAGAACTTTGCTTAACCAATTCAATATTCTAAGACACTAAACTGATTTGATTCAAAGCTTTATGAGATTCAAAACTTCAACTTTTCTTTGATCCATTCAAAACAAGGCTTTATGGGTTAGAAGCATTTACTTAGCTTTATGAGAAAATGATGAAAATTCTCAAAAAGTCTCTTTGACTTAGGTAAAATCATAATCGAACCATTAAAATTTAATGTGCTACAAAACACTAGTGTCATTAGCCACCACGTTTGCATTTGTACATGATCTAACACATTTAGTTAAGAACACTACTTCAATCTCGACTATTAAGTTAACATTTTGTGCTTTCAGCATCTCCTCGGACTCTTTTCTATTGAATTGCAGTTCTGGTTCATATCTTTGGGTCAAAGAATCAGTTTATGAAGTTGTACTGGTAACTAGGTGCTATTATCTTGGCTTATAATATGGTGCATATTGGGTCAAGGAATAAGTTCACCAAGTTGTACCAATAACTAGGTGCTTTTATCTTGGCTTATATTCTAGTGCATATATGTGGGTCAAGGAATCAGTTAACCAAGTTGTTCAATCGCTTATGGGATTTAGTCTCATTTCAAGATGAATTCTAAATCCTCTTGCATCGAGTCCAAGACTAGAAGATACCCACCATCTCCCATTGTCACATAACATATCGCCTAGACCCATGTGAATATAAGTTTTTGTGTCCCATACCACCATAATTCATATTCAAGATAAATTTGTGGATGATGTTTATATTAAAATCTAGATACATCAATCCATCTAACTATAGAGTACCATTTCATCAAATCCTTGGAAAGAATTTTAAGTCAAGGAATTATCTCTAATCTTTACTCTTGCTAGGTAGTTGGCACTTTCATCAATGGATTTTCTTTTGTATCTTCGAAAGATTATTGCATAACCTTTAAAGGTTTTAGCTATCTAAATCCCATTGCTTATCTAGGAACGATAAACCCTTCAAGGGAACAAATATCCATATTTTCTTTCCTTTCTTGATATCTACAAAGAAGATTAATATAGTTAGAAGTGTCTTAATTCAATAATTTTTGGTTCTTACCTAGCCAACTGTGGTAAGAGATTACCCTTGTCTTTAGATTCCTTTCTGTCTAAAGCTTTTAGTTGTCCTAGGGCTTTTTAAGAATCTCTCTATTGCTTAAGTGTAAGCATCCACTAATGCTTTTGGGTTGCATCTATAGGAAGTCTCTTCAAGGATATGCAAATATAGATTTTACCTTCCATAGGTTTATCTATCATTATAACACTTCTAGACTATATACTTGGAACCTAAGCTTTATCTCTATCACTCCTCTTGAGAGACACATTTCCTTGGCATGCTCTATCTAACTTTGTGGTTGAAACCACCTTTCGGAGCCTTTCATAACCTTAATAGGATCCCAATTTACCTTGACTTGATCATTTTATCGAGTTTCTTATTGGAGAACTTCTTGATGTTTTATTGACAACTTAATGCTTGCTTAAAATTTTGAGGCTTTCACAAGTACTTCTAGAAGCTCAAAGATGTTTTAGCACTCTACATACCATCTACTTTAATCCATGATTCCATATAATTGGAATCAATTTCACCAATTTGCATCAATTTTTTCCATATTAATAGAATCATTTGTACCAACTCACATCAATTGAGAAGTACTTTACCTTTTCTCTCATCCCCTTTGACATAGTTTCCCTCCTTCAAAAATGAGAGAAAACAAAACTTATATAATATAAGGAGATATGGATAAATTCAAATAGCCATAATTGCTAATGGCAAGCGTTATAGGTGGAGAATGAGGTTCTATGACTTGTTCTCTTTATCAAAAAGTCAAATGTCAAAGAAATGGTATGTTTGCTTAAACTTTTATTTTATCCTTTTCTTAAAGGTTTAATAGAAAAGATTGTTGGAAGTAGGGTGGGCCTCAATAAAAATTAATCATAGGTTTATAGGATCTTCCAACACATGAACATTAGCATACACACCTTAATATTCAAAAAGAGGAGAGTGAGAGATAGAGAGAGAATAGGTATGTTTTCAAAGTGTACGGTAAGCTTAGAATGCTCACCTACACTATCTTATATTCCAATGTGTGAATATGATACAAACCCATAAAATCTAAATCCATGCAAAAATAGGAATTAGATACAAGAGATTTTGTGCCTAAGAGGTATGAAGTGTGTGTGTTTGTGTGAATATGGAGAATTTGAACAATTTGGAACTGTTTTGCAACAAACCCGAAGTCTGATTATCTCTAAATCAGAAACTAGTGAATGAACAAGTGAGGATAGATGTAGACTTGTTACTCATAGTATGTTGGCTGACACGAACTCCTCTACATGTCTCTAGATGTAGAGCACAACTCCTCTAAGATTGTAAGAACACTTCCTCCAAGATCTCCTCCAAGGTCTCCTCCTTGAGTTGATGAACTTCTTGAGTGATGCTTGAGAAGATACTTAACAATGAATCGTGGCATCATTATATATCTTTGAGATTACCCCATGATGGATCTAAAAGCAT
Source organism: Ceratopteris richardii (assembly GCA_020310875.1). Classification (NCBI taxonomy): domain Eukaryota; kingdom Viridiplantae; phylum Streptophyta; class Polypodiopsida; order Polypodiales; family Pteridaceae; genus Ceratopteris; species Ceratopteris richardii. The sequence continues at coordinate 110,025,026 of CM035439.1, read as the reverse complement.
AAAGCAAAAGCATTTGCACATCAAATAGAAAATCATACAATCACTAATTTTCCAAAAGCAACATAGAAAAAATGATGCAAAAAAAAAGCTTCACGATTTCATCATTGCTCCTCATAGGATTCAAACTCTGGTTGTTCCTTTAAGTGATGAACTAACCATGTTGCTCATGCCTTTCTTGTAGAGGGTCTACTAAAGAAGCCTACTTATGCTAGGATAAAGTGAGGATTTTGGGCCATTTTGACTTAGTTTCCAACAATCCCCCCTTAAATGTCATAATGGCATAAGGTTTAATAACCTGCAAAACTTCTTGTCTCTAAAATATATCTCTTGAACAATTTTCATTGAATCTTAAGCTGACTGTGCATGAGCATGGATACTTGAGAAATTGCAAACTAAATGTCCGGACGTGTATTACATAGATATAGCAAGCAACCAACTACTTGACTATATAATGTAGCATCAAATGGTTTTGAATCTAATTTTGACTGTAATGACACATTGACATCCATAGGTGTCTGCATATGCTTGGAGTCTATTATCTCAAACCTTTTCAATAATTTCTCAATGTATTTCTCTTTTTTCATGTAGATACACTCATCTCTGTACTTGAACTCAATCTCAAGATAATAATGCAAAATACCTAAGTCATTTCCAAAAAATTTATGCTTAAGTTGTGCTTTAAAATACAAAAGGTATGAATCTTAGGGGGTGTCTGGATCATATCATCAACATATATGATAATAATAATCAAAACAATTTTCTTAGATTTATCGTGAAGAGTGGGAGCCACATCTGAGTTTTCAAAACCAATAGATAGACATGTATCTTCTCATACCAAGCTCTTGGTGCATGCTTTAGTCCATACAAAGCTTTGATAATCTTGCATACTAAATTCTTTTTACCTGTCTCTTCAAAACCTTTTGTTGCTGAATATAAACATCTTCATGTAGATCACCATTAAGAAAGTAGTTTTGATATCTAACTGGTTAACTTTACTTTCCAACCAACACCCCCTTGTATGGATGAATATAAGAATCTAAAGGCCTTGTAAAAAAATGCATAGTCATATGCTTTTATGATTTGTGGAATCTCTTCATTCTTATCATAAATCCGACTTTCTCTTATATATGCATTGCTTGAGAGTAGGACATCACTTGTATCTGGAACATAGAATCTGTATCCTTTGCTTTCAATCGCATAACCAATAAAGATGGCTTTAATGGCTTTTACATCAAGCTTACCATGATCCTTCTTCTCAATGTGAACCTAAGGTGGGGAACCAAAAACTTTGAAATAACTCACATTGGGTTTCTTCCCATAATAAGCTTCATAAGGTGTAATGACCTTAAAAGCTTTTATTGGAGACCTATTCAGAATGTGATTAGCTATATGTACTCCATCAAACCAAGACTTGGGAGAAAACGTTTTGGATGACATCATACTACACATCATCTCAACAAGTATCCTATTCTTCCTCTTTGCAACACCATTCTGTTTTGGAGTGTAAGCAATAGTGAGCTGATGAGAGATACCTTTTTCTTCAAGAAAAGACTTAAAGTCTTCAGACATGCACTCTCCTCCTCTATCACTTCTCCAAATGTGGATCTTTGATTCACTTTCATTTTCAACCATAGCTAAGAACTTCTTTAAAGTGGGAAAAACCTTTGACTTCACTTTTAGCCATAAATTAATGAATATCTTGAGAAATCATCAATGAAAGTAACAAAGTACTTGAAACCTTGAATCTAATATGTTCTCATTGGACCATTCACTTCTGAATGTATGATCTGCTTTGGGGTATAATATTTCTCTTGACTACCATAGCAATATATAAAAGTGCTAGTTCATCCCTTGAATCCCATCTGGATTGCTCTTCTAAAGGAAGTAATCTCATAGTAGTACCACTGAATCTTGATGATGAAGTGGTCCCTGCTTCTTCATTGACCTCTTGTTGAGCAAAAATAGGAATAGGGTTTCTTCTAGAAGATGAAGTAGCCTCTTATCTGACTTGTCTTGGCCTTGGATAAGTGCCATTGACAATATTCCAAAAGTTTTTTGATACTAAAAAATTCATCATCATAAAAATCCACATTGGATACTTAGACATTCCCTCAAGCTTGTTTTCATTCTCAAGTCTATAGTCACTCATCTTGCTAAGGGTGTACGTTAACTATGCTCTAATACCAAATGTTTGAAGTGGGATGGGCCTCAATAACAATTAGTCATAGGTTTACAAGATCTTCCAACACATGAACCTTAGCATACACACCTTAATACTCAGAAAGAGGTGAGTGAGGTGTAAGAACACTTCCTCCATGATCTCCTCCAAGATCTCCTCCTTGAGTTGATGAACTCCATGAGTGATGCTTGAGAAGATACTAAACAATGAATCTTGGCCTTACTATATAGCTTTGAGATTATCCCACAATGGATCTAAAAGCATAAAGCAAAATCCTTTGTGTGTCAAATAGAAAAGCATATGATCATTGATTTTTGAAAAGCACCATAGAAAAAATGACTCCAAAAATAACTTTGCAATTTTGCTATTGCACCCCATAGGATTCAAACTCTACTGGTTCCTTTGGCGTATTTGGAAATAACCACACTACTCACGCCTTTTTTGTAGAGGGTGTACTAAAGAGATCTACTTATGCTCAGATAAATTGAGGATTTTGGACCATTTTGACTTACTTCCAACAAAGACTTCTAGGTTATCATCATAAGATAACTACTTTCTTGAACGATACATCTTCTTTAAGGACATCTTCTTCCACATTCTTAGTGGAAACTTAAACTTCTTCTAACATGGTAATGAAATGGAGTTTAATTGGTATTCTGGAAAGCTTTTTGACAGTATGATATCAAACTCTTGGAGCTTTTGATTCCCAAAGAATAAATTTATTTTTGGATGAGTTCGCAAAAGTGATTTGGTTCAAGAATTTACTTTGTATAAGAGCTCAAGCTTTGGGGAATTCCATATTCTGCATAAAATATGAAGTAAGAAATATTTATTGTTTCTTTTATTGACTTTTGCATTCAGAACTTGTATAATTTCTTTCATTTAGACTACAAGTCCTAGATGTAGGTTTCCTAAGCTTTTATCTTGCGATGCAAACCTCTTCGATCAGAGAATGTAGCCATGAATCAAGATAACAATGAACATCTTCTAAGAGGAATGGTAACTCAAGTCATTTGTGGTCTAGCTAATTTTATCACTATGCAGATCGATTGAGCTTGGTTGCATAATTTGTGCTAGAGTTAAATTGATCTTCTCATTATTCTAGCATAATCTTGGATGGGGACAAGCCAACTTTAAAGTTCTCATGGAAATTTGCATTCATCTTGGGCGAAGTTCTATCTAAACTAAGTGTGTGGTTGTATCTAAAAAAGGGATATCCTCCTTTCCTCTATTCAAAGCACAAATAGACAAGCACTAGAGAAAAAATTTCAAGTTCTTTTCCTCAACAAGCCCAATGCTCCCTTGAGGGTAGATTCTTATAAACATCCTCAAGGAAATATCTCTAAATTACTAGGCAAGAGCACTTTCTATTTTTAACTCATTTACCCAAAAATATTTATACATACATTCATGCTTTCAAAGAAAAATAAGGTGAATAATTGTTGGATATCCTTATGTATGCAAGCATGCATACCATCCATTAACGTGTGCTCATGCAAAGCAAGCATTTATGCACCTACCATTATTCATAGTTTAGTAGAACAATATGCTTTATTAAGTACATGGACAAATAAATTTTTTTACATCAAAGAACATGAAATATCTAATTTAGTTGATTATTTTCGAAGAAATTTGGATGCAAGTCATACTATCCTTAGTGATTCTATTTTCAAGCATCATGTCATATGGTTTGCAAGTGCTTCATAAATGTAAAGTGATCTTAAGAAAGAAGAAAATAATTCAAGAACAAATATATTTTAGGTGTACTTTCTTGAATTAAGCTTGAGGGAAATCCACTTGCTTGATGCTTCTCTTTGAATAGAACCATGGTGTAAGCAATCAAGGAGGACTTAGTAGACAAGAAGGCCCTAGATAAGAAGGTCAACCAGAAAGGCAAGGATCAGGAACATGAATGAGTAGATAGAGTAGCCAACATGGATCCGACAATGAATAGGTCTAACTAATTTTTTAAACTAACTTCCAACAAATAATGATTTTGATCACTACATTTCATTGTAAATACCCATTTTTGGTAGATCTAATTGCACTTTGTGCAAGTCGAGGAGTCCTCAAGCTTGAGGGGTGGAAATTCATTTGAGCCTTCAAATTAGCTTAGGAACCTAATTTTAAACTAGGCCAGACTCTAAGTTTGAACTAGGCCAAAAAATTGAGTTGATAATAAAGGATTCCATTGTGAAACCTCTTGTTGGAGGGTTCTTTAGTTGAAAGGTTCTTGAGTGTTTGTAGGAGAAGAATGGAGAAGAAGAAGAGAGAAAATTGCACGAGAAGCCTCCATGTTTTTATTTACAAGAGAGAATACAATAGCTTTGTCGAGAATGAGACAACCGTGCTCTCCGTGCATAGAAATTAAGCCAAAGGAGCACACACATAAGTATAAAAAGTATCATAATTACTTGTGTAGTCAACCTCCTCTGTGCTGATCCTACACCTTGTCCAGTAGCTTGCCCTTGTGCACTCCTTGCACTCAAGCTTCCAATAATGTTAAAGTATGGGCCACTTCTCTGTCGACATGAAGCACCTCCTTGACGATACTTTGTCACACGTTAGTTGCTCTCTTGGTTGCTCTCTGCGCACTCTCCCTGCATATTTTGTCACCTTCTTTTCAGCTTGGTCTCTCTCTTTGCATGTTTTTCTTTGCATACCCATTGTTCCAAGTGTCTCTTGCTCTCCCTTGCTCTCTCTAAGTGTAGACCATGCTCTTGCTCCTTATTCTATCTCCTTAGTCCAAGAATTGATCCTCCTTTTTGGTTGTGTATCGATTCCTCTTACATACATCGCTTCAACTACTTGTCTATCTTGGTGCTCACTTTGATGTCCCAAGGACCTCTTCATGTACAAACAAATGACTCCCTATTTTGTCCTGTGGTGACTTTATGAAAAACAAAATTTTAAATGCAAGGCCACACATAAACTCTTGTGTATTGTCTTCACTTCATATCTTTTCCACTTTTGAACTTTATTTCTCCAAATTGTTTGCATAAGGGAGGGTTCTCTTGGACCTTTCATAACACTCAAAAAGCCTTAAAAATCCTTCAAAAAGACCATTTTGCAACCTGCATTCCTTTTTTCATGCAAAACCATTGTGAACAAACTATTTTTACACTACCTGTGCACCCATGTTCTTGGCCACTTGTGCACCACTTTTCAATTTTCCATGACCTGTGCATCACTTGCAAAGTCACCACTTTGACCAGCTCAACAACTCTTTATTTTTGCTTTGTGTGCACGTGTGTGTATGTGTGTGCATGTTAGTGTGCTTCTCACTCACACACATGCATTCCTATCGCTCACGGTCATCATACCATCCTCACGTCTCCATGGATTGACATTTATGAGGTGGGTCTCCTCTATGTTGGTACTCCCATTGTGCTAGAGTGAAACCAAATTTGGTCCATTGATGGGAACACAATTCGAGGATGAGCGCATGATGGTAAGATAGAGTCTTAAGATAGAGTCACTTCCATCACCATTTCTACCATCTATACTCACCTCCTACCTTCATCTCATTCATCACAAAAAAAAATTAGTTTTTGGTCATATCCCCATGTCCCACTTCATTTTCCTTCATTCCACTTGTGTGTGTGTGAGAGAGAGAGCTATTGTGCTTGCTGTTTTTACATTTTGAGTGTTTTACAATATCTACTCCATCTACAACTATAGAAGCATCATCAGGTATGACATAACCTTGCACATGACTAGAGATGATAGCCTCAAAAGACTACTCATAGTTCAAAAATTCTTGTTTTTTTTTGTCTATCACAATCTCGTTTTTTTGGTCTATCACAATAGACAATGTTTATCGTGATAGATAGAAATCATGATATACACACATCTATTGTGATAAACGGCCACTTATTGTGACAAAATGAAACCCCATGATAGAGACCATCTATCATCATAGACACATCTATGGCGGCCGATCAGAATCCACAATAAATGATAGACACTATCTATCACAAAAAATAGGACCCATGTTATAGGCCATCTATCAAGATAGACACATCTATCATGATAGAAAGAGACCATGACAAATGATAGATGATCGATAGTGTTTATCACGTTGTTAGGCAACCATCCATGATAGACACCATCTATCACAATAGACACCATCTATCATGATAGACAAGATTTCCATCAATTTTTGTTATTTGTCAAATTTTGATCAAATTAAGCCTAATTTTTGGGATTTTTTACCATCTTCAATGCCATCTGCATCAGCTTCAATAACTATATTTGTAGGTGTAATAGGATGTTTTTCAACACCCTGCAAAATATTCCACAATCCTTTTGCAACCAATCCATGAGGCATCATATAAGCCCATAATGGGTAATAGGTACCATCCAACCTATCCTCAACAATGCTTTCAGCCATGGCCACTGACTAAAATACCTTGATATAGAAAAAGGATTGTATCTCAAAAAGTTGAGCAAAACCAACCTATCAAGTTCTATCTTGGATATTCTCTTGATCTAGGTCAGGGAAATCTGTCCATACATGTTTGGTTTCTAGGCACTCTAGGCCTTTCTCATTCGGCTTGGTCTGTGTCTAATCCTTATCTTTCTCTTCCTACAGGGTTCACAAAACTTACCTCTGGTTGCTCTCTGGATTCCTCCTTTTGGTTTCCTAGGACATGAGATGATCTAGCTCCATGTTGATGTTACCGTTAGTGTCCATGTGAAAGGCCAAATGGCCACCGGACACTTCTTTGTATATGTTCTTTAATAAAACATATAGTGGCCTGGCCACTCACAGACTGTAAGTTCGACCGCATTTGTAAGACCTAAGAAGTCTGTCTTCGTGCTCTCTGTGTACAGTGTTTTCTGCGTATTTTGCAGGTTCTGTGTGGAGCACTGTGTGGGGCCTAAGGAGCTCGGTTTTCTACTCCGAGCATATGCTCGTGGAGCTCTCAAGAAGGAGAGCGCACTGTGGTGCACCCCATCAAAATACTTCACTTGTATCAGAGTAGTTCAAGGCAAAAGCTTTGTTCCTTTTGTGCGAGCGAAGCGAGCCCCCCCCCCCCTCGCCCCAAGGCTTTCGACTAAGGCGGCGACCAAGGCATAGACCTTGGCATACCTTGTCATCCGAGTCACCAAAGTCACTGTTGGTGCCGTTGGCTGCGTGCGAGGGAGGACCTCAATGATCAAGGAATATAAAGGTTCCCGGTACTTCCCGGGAGGTCACCCATCCCAGTACTATTCCCCCCAGAGCTCGCTTAACCGTGGCAATCTCTTGCAACTAAGCTACACTCTTGTGGTGTTTGAAGAAGGGGAAAGACTAAGGTTGACATTACCTTGAACAAGTTTTGGTCCCTCAAAGCTTCATTTTTGCTTTCAAAGCTTATTTTTGAAGCAATTTTGGGGTGTTTTTGGAGCCATTTTGGAGTACTTTTGCACATAGTTCTCTTCACACAGGTCCAAGAACATCAAGAAGAGTGTCCTTCATACTTCTCAGACAATAAATATCAACCTTTGGGGCTGTATTTTCAGCCACACTCGTAAAACTACAGGTTTCTCGAGAGGTTTTCAGTTTTGGTGGGAGAAGTCGCTACAAATTTATGCAGGTTTTTAAGCCTAAAACATCAGAGTTGACAGACACTTGCAGGTGTTATTCGCTAGCTTTTGGGCTGCGTATTCAGCCTTTTGGTGTCATTTTACTACCATATTGAGCACATACACACCATGTATGCTTCTGTGGATACCACTTATGTACGTCCATGTGGTCATTGATATAGCGGTTACGTTCTTTGCATAAAGCCTTTTATGTTTGATAAAGACGGTCGTGGTGAGGTTTTCTTAACTGGGAGACACCCAGATGTCGAGGTCTCTTCGGTGATGCAGGTGGAAGACTTACCCAGCCTCCCCATAGGAGATGTATAATAGTTGTTCATAGGTGCTCGATAAGCTTAGTTGGCTTCTATTGGGTAACTGATTATATGCAGTGGAGTCAGTGCTTCACTATGCAGGTAGACATGTCAGTACTTGCAGTTTTATGATACTTTGACACTGGTCATAGCAAAATTTTTCCAGATTTCTGGTTTAGTCAACTATACAGTGGTCGATTTACTCCTTGATACACTTAATTGTTGGTGTTTGGACTCTTCTAGCTCCATTATCATCCTATTCAGTTCTCTTTCATCATGGCCTCAGAGGTCTCAGGCACATCCGATGGATCAGGGTCTAGTGCTAGTGTTCCGAGGAGGAGCTATAACTTGTAGGGCAAAGATCATTTTGAGATCCGAAAATTTGATGGCACAAACTTTGCTATATGGAAGAATCAGATTAAAGATGTGCTGATTCAAAGGAGGCAATGGAAGCCAGTAAATGGGATTTCAAAGAAGCCTGCTGACATGGATGAAGATGATTGGGATGAGTTAGATGAAAGGGCCAAGTCTACCATTTGCTTGCACCTCGCAGATAATGTTTACTTTACAGTATTAGACTGTGAAAGTGTAGAGGAGCTTTGGAAGAAGTTATGCAATACATATGAAAAAGAGACGGCATCAAATAAAGTGTATCTGATGTGAAAATTATATGACCTTCGTATGAAGGACACAGATAGTGTTGCTGCTCATCTAAATGAGTTTTATGCCATATTCTCCCAGTTACATCCTCAGAAAATGGATATGGACAATGAAATGAAAGCAGTATTGTTGTTATGCACCCTGCCATCATCATGGGATACATTTTGCACAGCTATTAGCAACAGTGCACCTGGTGGTAAACTCGTCTATGATGACATATGTGGAGCACTCTTGAGTGAGGAGATTCGTAGAAAATCTATGGTTGGCACTCATGGTGGAGATGCATATAATGTCCATGATTCTTACCAAGGAAAGAATCAGCAACGTGGCAGGAGCAAGAACAAGGAAAAGAATGGTCAACGGAATAAGAGTAGAAGTAAATCAAGGTAGAGGGATATCGAATGCCATTATTGTCATAACAAAGGACACATGAAGAAATATTGTTATGCATTAAAGAATGCTAAAGGTAAAGGACAGAATGTTGATGGGCATGTTAAACAGTTACCTGCACCATCTACTTCGACTGTGAAGATTGAAGAAATCAATGATATTTCTGATGATGCTGATGTGTTGACACTTGATAGTACTGTGCCATCTGAGGCACTTATGGTTGATTCTCTTTCCCACACCTGGCTGCTAGATTCTGGTGCTTCTTTCCATGTGACACCACATAGAGAATGGTTCTCTAATTATGCAACAAAGTCTTTTGGTACCGTGAGACTTGGTGACTCTTACCAGTGTGATGTTATGGGGATTGGAGATGTGGTTGTGCAGTTCATTGATGGTTCAAAATTTACTATGCATAATGTACGCCATGTACCTCAGTTATCATGCAGTTTGATGTGAGTTGGTCAACTTGATGACCTTGGTTACAAGGTGGTCTTCTATGCTCAGTCCTTTCGTATATCAAATGGCAATATGGTTATTGCAAAAGGAAGCAAAGTTGGCTCACTTTATCCTTTATTTGTATCACAAAAAGAACACTTGTTAGCTGTTACTGAACAGCCTATGACTTGTATTTGGCATGGTCGTTTGGGCCATATATCTCATAGTGGAATGGAAAATCTTTCTCGTTCTGGCTACTTACCTGTGTTATCTTTCTCTGATTTTTCATTTTGTGAGCATTGTCAATATGGAAAGCAAACAAAAAATGTGCATAAAATGCACATTGACTCTTCAATTCAGCCTTTAGATCTCGTTCATACAGATGTGTGTGGCCCTATGCCCACTAGGTCCTTAGGTGGTTCTCTTTACTTTGTCACTTTCATAGATGATGCTACTAGAAAAGTCTAGGTATATCCTATCAAATCAAAGGATGATGTATTCCCGACTTTCAAAAAATGGCTTGCTTCAGTCGAGAGTGAAAAAGGAACTAAGCTTAAGGCTTTACGTTCAGATAATGGGGGTGAATATACCTCACATGAATTTAGCCTTTTCTGTCAGTCTAGAGGGATTCGTAGAGAGTTTACAGCTCCTTATACCCTAGTACAGAATGGTGTAGCTGAGAGGATGAATAGAACTATTCAAGATAGAGTAGTCTCTATGTTGCATCATGCAAACCTCTCACAAGGTTTTTGGGCAGAAGTAGTATTGACTGTAGTTCATGTGATTAACCTTTCACCTAGTACTGCCAAAGGTCTGAAAGTGGCACAAGAGTTATGGACAGGGAAACCATAGATCATCTTCGAGTTTTTGGGTGTGAAGCTTATGTTCATATACCAAAGAATCTTAGACAAAAGTTGGACCATAAATCAAAGAAATGCATTTTTCTTGGATATGGTCGAGAAGGACAATTTGGATATCGCTTATGGGATCCTGAAACACGGTCATTGATCAGAAGTAGTGATGTCATTTTTAATGAGTCTAAGATGCATAAACAGCCCATTAAGGAGGTTGAAGTGAGAAGAGTGGTGTTTGAGGATACTAGTCCTCCGGTTAGCATGCATAAAAATGCTTCACATAGGGATGTTCAAGAGAATGTCCATTTAGATCAGTCTGCACATGTTCCTGTTCAGCAACCATTGAGACGTACTGCATGTGTCTCACATCCACCTAATAGATATGTTCCAGGTTTAGATTTTGTTATGCTAACAGATGCCGGTGAGCCTTCTTGCTACAAAGAGGCTATGCAGACAGAGGATCATGTCAAGTGGGAGCGTGCCATGAAGAGTGAGTTGGATTCTATTCACAAGAATGGTACTTGGGACTTAGTACCTTTGCCAAAGGGTAGGAAAGCTTTACCATGTAAATGGGTATATAAGCTGAAATTCACATCAGATAGTGCTTCGCCAAAATATAAAGCACGACTTGTTGCAAAGGGTTTTAAGCAACAAGATGGTGTTGATTTTGAGGAAATCTTCTCTCCACTGGTCAAGATGAATACTTTGCGCATGATGCTTGGATTCGTTGCAATGGAGGACTTAGCGCTAGTCCAAATGGATGTGAAAACAGCTTTCTTGCATGGAGATCTTACATATGAGATCTATATGGAACAACCAGAAGGTTATGTAGTTCCTGGCAAGGAAAGTCTAGTTTGTAAGCTCAAGAAGAGCTTGTATGGACTTAAACAGTCTCCTAGACAATGGTACCAAAAGGTTGATGCTTTTATGAAGTTCCAAGGCTATTCTCGGAGCAATGAGGATCATTGTCTCTTCACAAAGAGATGCTCTGAGGGCAGCTTGATATGCTTGATACTTTACATCAATGATATGTTGATTGCTGGGAAGTCCTCTTATGATTTGTCAATTCTCAAAAAGAAGTTGAGTCAGACATTTGATATGAAGGATTTGGGGGATGCCAAACATATTCTTGGCATGCGTATTACTTGTGACAGGAGTAAAAGATGCATATACTTGTCTCAAAGTGAGTACATATCCAAAGTACTTCACCAGTTCAATATGCAGGGTGGAAAGGCATTGAGTACACCTTTATGTGAAATTGAGCAAGGATGACTGCCCCAAATTAGATGAGGAAAAGGAATTCATGACCAAAATTCCTTATCAGTCTGTTGTTGGTAGTCTCATGTACGCTATGGTAGCTACGAGACCAGATATTGCATTTGCAGTGGGATTTGTGAGCAGATATATGTCTAATCTTGGCAAGAAACATTGGGAAGCGGTCAAGATGATTTTGAGATATCTGAGTGGCACTAAGGACAAGTGTCTATGCTTAGGTAGAGGGAAAGCATACATTATTGGTTACACAGATTCTGACTATGCTGGTTGTGTAGACAATCGTAAGTCTACATCAGGGTACATTTTTCATTTTGCTGGAGGTGGAATCTCTTGGAGATCTCGGCTTCAAGAATGTACAACTGTTTCCACCACAGAAGTAGAGTATGTTGCAGCAAGTGAGGCATGTAAGGAAGCATTGTGGCTTTCTCGTCTTGCTTGTGATATGGGTTTACCTCAGCATGTACCTCGCTTGCTCAGTGATAGTCAGAGTGCCATTGCTTTGGCTAAGAATCCGGTCTATCATGCAAAGACCAAGCACATTGAGGCGAGGTATCACTTCATCAGAGATTGCTTAGCCACTGAGAACATTATTCTTGAGAAGGTTCACACTCGAGATAATGCTACAGATGCTTTGACTAAAGCTCTACCACAGGATAGCTTTCGACACTATTGTCACTTGATGGGGGTTACTTGATTCTTGATCTTATGCAATCACTTGTATACTGTGTAACATGCCCATCAGGTGGGAGGTATAGTTTGCATACTTACACTCAGGTATTCTTTATCATTCTTTATTTTTTCTCCCATAGTTACTCTAGCCATATTGGCCTTTAGTGGGAGATTGTTACCGTTAGTGTCCATGTGAAAGGCCAAATGGCCACCGGACACTTCTTTGTATATGTTCTTTAATAAAACATATAGTGGCCTGGTCAGTCACAGACTGTAAGTTCGACCGCATTTGTAAGACCTAACAAGTCTGTCTTCGTGCTCTCTATGTACTGTGTTTTCTGCGTATTTTGCAGGTTCTGCGCGGAGTACTGTGTGCGGCATAAGGAGCTTGGTTTTCTACTCCGAGCATATCGTCGTGGAGCTCTCGAGAAGGAGAGCACACTGTGGTGCACGCCATCGAAATACTTCAGTTGACTACAAGGATCGATAGATGTGTGGAGGGAAAATTGGCTCACCTTTCCACGTGTAGTCATGTCTGCTATGTTCTATGACTAGAAACATCCTTTTTGAAGTGTTATCCGAGTGGATGACTTTTTCTGGGACACCAAGGTCCTTGAATTCATATATGATTACTCTATCTGCTTCACTAGGCTTGTCTGGCTTGAATGTCCAAAATGCTTTGTTTGTCTCTTTGTTCATGAAGAGTTCTATACTTTTATTGCCTTGGAGAATCCATTCTGGTGTTATGATTCTAGATAGGATTGACTTGCCTCTATGCATTCTAGGCTCTCTTCCTAGGTTTTCCTTATCCAAGTCTCCTATTTTCGACTCAGGGATGATCCATCCAAACTCATATGTCCTATCAGGTAGACTTGAATAAATTAGGCTTTATTGTACTTGATTGGTTCCTATCATATCCCTAATTATCAAGACTTCCTAAGCACACTTAGCCTAAGCTAAGGGGGTTGATAAATCTTCCAACCTCAAGTCACATACACTTAAAATAGACATGGTGCTCAAGATGTTGTTTATCTGCTGAAATATATGTGAAAAACATAACAACACATTCTCCAAAGGTCGGGTACGAGAACGGGGATTATGAATATATCACTACAATCATAACATGCATTTATGTTCCTTAGTACTAAATCACAATTTTGACTATGCATAGCATTCACAGTGCACAAAAATTAGAATTATTCAAAATAAGATAATCTTCATAGAAAACGTCTATGGGATATTGAATACTTATTGATTATCAATGGATATTGCTTACACTTCCATTCTTTACATCAGAATATTACATAGCATACATCAGTTCGGAGTACAGAGCTTCATATTACAGACTTTTTAGAATCATTGCTCCATATGGACACTCCTGAACACCACACTGTAATGCACCACACCGTTCTATTCTCTGTAAAAATCTTCACATCATTCCACACTTCAGAATTAAACAATACACTAGATTTTCTAGAATTACGAAAACTATTGAGATATCTGTATACATAATTCCCCTTTCCTATTACAAAGTGCATTACAAAAGTGTGGTCATCCATCCCAACTGCTAACAATGCTCTTTCCAAGCTCTCTCTGCACTATACCTTGCCTTGTCACATGAATAGCTCCAAAACTCGCAGTTAGTGGTCCATGAAGAATTACTTTGATGGCATAGGTGACCCAAATGATCATGTGGTCAAATTCAAGCAAGTGTTAAGAGCTGAACAGGTTGAGGATTTGCTCACACAATACAATGTTTTTGGATTAACATTGAAAAGTACATCCCTAACATGGTTCCAACCCCTACATCAAGGTCAATTTAGGGATATTAACCAATTACTATATGTGTTCATTATAGAGTTTTCTGAGAGTGAAATGAGACAGAATACCTCATCCTTGATTTATAGCTTTAAGCATACACCACAGGAAACTATTTGGCTAGCAAGACGTAGGTTTAGACAATACATTGAAAGATGTCCAATCCTAGAGCAACCTACTTAGGCTAAAAAAGTTTCCCTATTCTTAGATGGCTTATTGAGGGCAAAGTTGCAATCATATGTCTATCTTAAGGAACCTTGAACCATAGGACAATGCATAAGAATGTGCATTGATATTGAGGACATTTTGACCGACAAGTTAGAGCTCTCTAAAATCTATAAGGATTTAGATTGTTCTACTAGATTTACATCCAAACCCTCAACCTTAATAGATGAATTAGCTGAATAGGTAGCTCAAAAGTTAGGAGTACCAAGCAAACAAGACCCTAGAATGGTCTCAGTGAAGGATTCTTATGCTTGTGGAGGAGACCACATGGCAAATATGTTTCCTTTGATAGCTCATAATTCAGGAAACATAAATGCCCAATATTGCACCATTCAAAGGAAATACACAAATCACACTGCATATGATTGTCCTGATAACAAACAAGAAGTTGGGAAAAACTACCAGCAGTTTTACCAGCAATGAGGTAGATATCAAAACCAATATGAACAACCATACTATAGGTCACAACAAAATTATCAACCACACTATCAAGCACAACAGAGATCTCAACTAGTGTTAGGACAATAACCACAACCCCCTACCAATGTAATATCTGTTAAATATGCTAGAGCAGAAGATAACTTAAACAAAGACTTAGTGCAAAATCCTCATTTAATTTTTGATGGTGATCCAAATGCTTGAAATTTTGACTCTACCCATGTAGATAACCCATTGGCTTACTACACAAAATCCCCTGAGCATAATGAGATCTATCAATATGAAGCACCCATGATGGAACCTAATTGAGAGCTTGAATACTCTAATGTAATGTATACAAACCCAAACCCCAGATCCAAATTGAGACAAATGTGACTTCAAGCCCCTAGAGGACCATGTGATAAATGTTACGGAGATCACTTTATTCATGATTGTCTACTTCCTCCACCAGGATAGCCTCAGTCCATTGTGATTCAAGGCATTTGCTCTGAATGTGGGAAGAAACATCTCTTGAGATATTTTCCTAAAAATCTAGCTAATGGGCAAAAGATTACTCCAATCAATGTTGTTTGTTTGGTAGTAGAACCTAATGGAAGTGTGAAGAATATCATCCCTATATAGGTAGTAACTAGAGCACAAGCTTTATAGAAGACTCTAAAAATAGGATATGAAAAGAAGTCAGAGGCTAGTGAGTCAGAGAGCACATGAAAAAGGAGAAATAGTTCTTGGAAGGATAATCAAAAGAGAATGAAGAGACAATGGGCTAGGAAGCTGAGTGAATTAGAAGAGATCCTTAGAGAAATGAAAACAAAAATAGCTGAACTTGCATCTCAAACTCCCTCACAAACACCACCATCATTTAACCTACCACATAAAATCCTACCATCCATCCCACCACAACCTCGAGCAGGATCAGTCTTAGAAGATCCTACTCTAGAAGGCTTGGACATGATGTTCAAGGCCTATGAGGATCAGCTTTAAGAAGGGCCTTTGGATAAATATTATCCTCGAGTGGATCTACGGATTCAAAGGACCAAGCTTTGAGTGAAATTGGTAGAACTAGCTCAAGCTATGTTCAAAGTTAGTTGTCTTTTCAATATGACAAACTCAATTAAAACATAATTAAATTTTGAAAAATGTTTGGAGAGATTCGAGCAATTGGTAGCTAACCCTAAAACTTTAGCTACTTCAGAGGCTCAAGATGGTGGAGTGAGAAGAAAAGCTTACAAGTATAGGAAGCTTATGTTCCTAATTCTACGAATGATGGAATTTCTTCCTCTATAAACCAATACCCCCAAGAGTGCTTCAGAGAAATACAAGAGGAGAAATGGGCTAAGGAGAAACAAAATTCTTCTTCGATAGAAGAAGTGAATGATCTTCACATTTAATTCCCTGAGGCGATTCCCTCTATATATGTAGAGAAAGAAGACATGCAATCCACTCAAAGACTAGACTTTGAACCCAATTTCCTATCTGAATTGCCCCATTTCATAAGACCTTGAGAATCTAAGTCTACTCAGATGTGAGGACCTGCATTCATTGTTAAAATGATGAATATATTATACCTAGGAAGATTGAAGTAGTTAAGAGCACCAAAGTGTAGTGTCATCTCATTTTAGGGGAGCTACTAAGAATCAAACTTGATTTATGGAAGCATGTAGCAAACTTGTTTCTAGAAGTTGCTATGTCCCACTCTTAGGTGGTCTTGGTGGCCTAGTCATATGGATGCACATACCTATGTGAAGAGGTGTGACACATGTTAGATAACTCAATATCCAATACACAAAGATGAGATGCTATTGAGACCCATGTTGGGAGAACGTGCATTCTCTAGGTGGGGAGTAGACTTTGTTGGTCCTACTAATCCCCAACTAAGAGTTCACATGCCGAATATATCATCGCAGCAACATATTATCTTACCAAATGGGTAGAAGCAAAAGCTACTAGGAAGAATGATGCACAAACGATGGCTAAATTTTTGTTTGAGAATGTATTCACAAGATACAGATTTCCAACCAAATAGTAAGCGATCGCGGAACCCACTTCTTGAATGAGGTTATTGAATATCTTTATTTCATGTTCATTCACAAGAAGTCAGCTCACACAAAGAGGTGTGCAAAGAAGTAGTAGAAGATTAGTGCATCAAGAAGAACAACTAAACCTTGGAGGAAACTCGTTCCTAGCATGAAACATATTTGGTTACAAAAGCATGATCAACCAATTGTTCCATCAGTATCAAAGCCACTATTTGAGAATCAGATGAGAAAGCGAAGGATATGCACATTAGAACAACTAAGGATTTGTTGGTGCAATTCAAGCCTTCACAATTTGGCTTGGATTACTTCATGAAGACACCACTTGAAGGAAGGACCATAGGAACTTATGCTTATAAGTTCTTACCATTTTACTCCTTGTAAAAGTCTAAAAGACTTGGCATTTCTTATGTACACACCTACTTGATTAGAGTCGTGAAAAAAGTTGTTGACTGATTGAGAGAATATCTCATTATTTTTTAGGTGAAAGATTCTAGGAGTTTGAATTTGAATTCAAACTTGAAGTTTCAACTCAACTCTATAAAAGATGCAAGTCAAAAGTCGCGGGCAGCTCAGCTCATTCTAGCTTACTTCCCGAGACATCTATCATTTGTATCTGAGTGTGTATGAGTGCTACATTGAAGCCCATACCTCATTACCTCATCTAGCTATGGCTATCATGCTAATGAGATTGTACAATTATGTCAATTAATAGATATATTCACATTCATCAACTCTGTGTTCTCTGAGTGTACCACTTCAAGTCTGCAAATTTCAAAGAGGCATATCTCAGTGCCTACTTCACCAAATCAAGTGATTCAAAGCTTGGTGGATCCAGCTCAAAGCATACTACAAGCATACAAAGTTTGAAGCAACTTGGTTCAGCCAATCTCGAGAAAGTGTCGTCGAAGTGCTCACTGGTATTTGTCTGCATACTTCCTAAAAAGTCGAGGATGTCCATAAATTTGCTAAAGTGATTTCTCCTAGTATAGTTTATCATTTTGAATGATTCCACTTGCAAATGGTAGCTTACTAAGCTAATAGAATACCTCTAGAAGGAATTTTGCCAATTGTAAGTATACTGGTCATACTGAGTGAAAGACTGAGCAGGTATCAATACCAAAATAGAAAGTTTTCTAGCTTTGTGATTCACAAACTCATCTGTTTTGATCAAGTCATTACTCAAACTTTTTCCAAAGTACATATAGCATTTCTTGGCATCATTTGGAAGCTAAGGGTGTCTACTAATCATATCTGGAGTCACTGAGGGCTAGTGCAAAGCAGGATTAGTAGCACCTACTTAATCTTCTGGAGGATCCATCCATCTTTCCCAACAATGGTATCAGGGCAAACAAGGTAACATGGGAGATGGTTTTCCTTCATTCGTTGATAAATTGGACAGGAACAATTATCAAGCTTGGTCTTTGAGGATGAAGACCTATCTACAAGGAAGAAGTCTATTTGGATTCATCTCAAGAGATGAGGAATTGCCCTCATTCAAAGCAAGGGGTCTACCCACCAAGGAAGAACAAGAAAGGCTTAATACATGGTGTGCAAAAGATGCATTGGCAAGGTCTTATCTTCTTAACTCTATATCTGATTTCCTTTTACCTCACATCAAGAATTGTAAGACTTCCCAAGAAACTTGGGAAACCTTGTCATCATATTTTTCATCTAATACAAGGGCCAGGAAGAATCAATTGTGGATTGAATTCACAACCCTTAGGAAGCAACCAAAGCAATCAGTCTCAGAATTTGTGACCAAGATCAAGGATGTGGCAGACCAATTAGCAAGCATAGGAGAGGAGATTGAAGAGGAACAAATAGTAAGGCAAGTAACCAATGGACTAAAGGCAGATGATAAGTGGGAAAGCTTCACCACTGCAATGGATCTCTACATGGATATGCATACCCCAGATCTCACAACTCTGATGAGCCAACTATTCACACATGAAGCAAAGTTCACAAAGGTTGGAGATACATCTAAAGGTAACACTCCTTCTGCCCTATATACTGATAAAAAGGTTAAAGACAAAGGTAAAAGTAAAAAGCAAGAAGATGAAGGTTCTACCTCCCAAGCCAACTATGCAGGGAGAGGTAGATCTTCAAGAAGCAGGGGCAGAGGAGGTAAGCAAGGTAGGGGGAGACCCTACAATTCATCACCATGCAATATTTGTGGATTGTCTAACCACACCACAAATGAGTGCTACAGAAACTACAAAAATCAGAGAGGAAGAGGCTATCAAAGAGGTGGATACTCTCAAGGCAGAGGAAGGTTCAACCAACACCAAGGCTACAATGGCTACAACAATAACTACAACAACAATTACAACAACAACCATAATGGTAACTACCAAGGAGGATTCAGAAATAGGAAAGACTACAACAACTACACAGAGGAGCAAGATGACTCCCTATTGATCATGAATATGACTTCCAAGTCATGTATCAATGATGATCATCTGTTTTATATTGATTCAGGGTGTTCTAATCATGTAGCTGGCAATTGTTTCGGATGTAAGGGTCATGTGACCTTACCCCCATATTCATATATATACATCATATATAGAGCATTGCCTCAAGAGAGATCATTATGTGGGTTTCGAGGCTCCCACGCATATCCACGCGTCGTTCCTCTCTTCTCTCTCCCTCCATCTCCTCCTTCTTCCTCTTCTTCTGCACACCAAAGCCCTTCATTGGTATCAGAGCATGCTGAAGGCTAGTGTGCAAGAAGCTTCAATGGAAGCTTAGGTGAAAAGAGATAAAAGTGCAGATCGGCATCTCTTCACAGCTGTTCAGTATTTCGGTCATAACTTGAGCTAACAAACTTGGATTGATGCGTTTTAAAGTTCTGTGCGTAGCTAACACAGAGAGCTACAACTTCACAGAAGGGCGCAGAACTTGGTTCGGACTTTTGAAGTGTCGAAAATTCGAAAAACGCAAAGAATTGTAGAAGGTGAATCTACATTGAGTAGGACAGCAGGTCGGTTTTTAAGTCATAACTTGAGTTCTACAGCTCGGAATGCGATGATTCAACTTGCTGCTCATAGTTTGAAAAGATAGCTACAATTTTGTAGAAGAACTCACATTCAGATTCTCAGTGCAAGGTCACCGAAACTGCAAAATACAGAGCAGTACTGTTGCAAGTGAAAGTGAAATTGACAGCAGGTGTTTGTTTTGAACATATCTTGAGCTACACACCTCCGATTGAGGTGTTCTTTATCTCGTTATGTAGCCAAGAGTCAGATCTTGAAGTTTGCTGAAGAGAAAAAGTTCAGACTTAGAGGTTATCACCTCTGAAACAGCAAAACACAGAGCAGCACATCTTCACTTATTGCACTTGGAGGTTGAATTTGCTTTGGAACTTCTTCGAGAGAGAATTTTTGGTGTGCAAGCTCTTATTTTTAGAGCTTCAAGACATTGTACATGTATGATCATTGTGTTAGCTCCTCCATATGAGAGTAGAGCATGATCTTGTCACGCGTTTGGCATGTAAGATGACATTGTGGTATACTCTTTTTGAGGTCTAGGTCATCATGAGTTCGATCATGGATGTATAGTGGCATTGTGGTCTATATCTTGATTATGCCACTTGGTTACGGATTTACTTTCCGGTTGCACATACTTTTGTGAGAGTTGACATTGGATCTTAGTTGGAACTTATATCTTTGTTTTCTTTGCAGGTACATGATCCAGATTGGAGCCTCAGTTACACGTTTGTTTGTCACCGTTATTAGCATTTGGTCATTGATTGATATGTATTTACCGGTGTGATTCTTGACATATGTGGATGGTGATCCCACATGGTTTATTTAGAGATGCTGCCAAAATTTTGATAGCTTTTATGCTAGAAGAGAACTCTAGTGGATCTTGAAGCTTGTGTGATAGCTTTGGATCATTGATTATCTCCATTCATTTGGACTTGGTCACAAGTTACTTGTGATAGATTGGACCATCTTGCAGGATTCATTCTTGAGTGGGAGGTGTATTACCATTGTATTCATATGTATTGCTATTAGTTTTTTGGCACATGTAGTTGCCATTACCTTTGTTTGGATCAGTGACAGGTGGTGACAGGTTACTAATTGTTCCTTTGGTTATTGGTTATCTTGTTTGATTGCTCAGTTTATAGGGGATACTCTGTCGAAATTTTGCTAGGATTCTTTCACATCTATTTGGTCACTTTGGAGACTTGGTGAGCAGGCTTGCATGCTAGATGCATGATTATGTGACAGGTGGTTCACATGGCTTTCTTCTCCAGTGATGTGAGTTATGCATATGGATATGCAAGTGTGATCCTATTTAGGATAGAGTATTGTTTCTAGTCTCTTGTTACATTGCTAGTCTATTGGATTGCCAGCATGGTGTCTTCTCGATTTGATGGCACTGACTTTCCGAGATGGAAAGCTCAGATGTGGCATACATTGGTTCGTGCACGGTTACACATGTATGTGCATAGAGATGCACAGAGGCCTCGTGACATGCCCGACCATGTATGGATGGATATGGATGCATTGGCCACCTCCACTATCCGATTACAGCTTGTGGATTCTATATATGAGTCTGTTATGTATGAGGAGACGAGTAGTGCATTATGGCAGAGACTACATGATATGTATGCGAGTCCATTGACTCATGTGAGACATAGATCACATCGACGACTTCGATGTTGGCATTGTGGTCATGAGGGCCATATTCAAAGACGTTGCTTCAGGCGGATGCAACGACGATGTCAGAGATATGCACGTGATGCAGGTCAGTTAGTGATTTCAGGAGATTCTATGGTAGTTGATTATGCCAGTGATGGTGATCTCACTTTCTCCTATGGTTCATCTTTGGATTCCTCTTATTCATTGGATGGCACACATATGGCTTGGTTGCTTGATGCATTAGCCAGTTTTCATGTTACTCCATATCGTGAGTGGTTTTATCGATTCTCAGGTGAGAGTCGTGGATGTGTGCAGTTGCCTGATGGTACGACATATGATATTGAGGGTGCAGGAGATGTATGTCTTATGCTACCTAGTGGAGCGTCACTTATGCTCAGACATGTACGCTATGTGCCTTCATTCCCTATGAGCTTGATTTCAGTTAGCCAGTTACAAGAGAGCAGATGTTATGCATTCCTTGGCGAGCATCATTTTCAGTTGCAGTTGGGACAGCTTATGCTTGTCAGAGGTGCCAGGGTTGGGCACAGGTATCCACTACAGGTACTTCATGTGAGAGACAGTATCGTCTTAGTGGGAGTTCAGCCTTATGTGCGATGTGAGACTCGTCATGTCTCATTTTGTCTACTTACAGATAGGTCTGTTGACATTCATGATGCACATGTATGGCAGGATTCAGATGCTCAGATGGATGCACATGTAGAGCATGTTTTGGATGCTCATGATGCTTATATAGAGCATGGTTTGGTTGATCATATGGATGCTCATATGGAGCATACTTTGGATGATCAGTTGGATGCTTTAGAGCATGATGTGGATGCTCATGTAGAGCATTGTGATGATACTCAGTTAGAGTTAGATCATCAGTTTGATCTTTGTGTTGATGTTGTGCAGTTAGCTCATGCGGAGCATGATAATACACTTGGTGTGGTAGAGCACGATAGCTCTCATGGTACACAGTGTATGGTAGAGCATATTAGCTCTCATGATGCACAACTAGATACATCCTTGGTTGTGAGCATGACTGATTTAGATGCTGAGGAGTCAGCAGTTATGCAGTCATTCTTGGATTCGCTCATGCCAGATGTTGACACAGATATATCAGGACATGTTGGTCTTGATGATAGTGCTTTGGATGCCTTGGATATAGGCATGGCCGACATACTTAGGTTAGCTAGGATAGCATATGTTTCGTCAGCATTTGGGAGTCTGATGTACGAGTTGTTATGCTTGAGACCAGACATTGCAGTTGCTATTGGAGCATTTGCACTTGGAGTTGTCAGTCGTTCGATGATTGACACAGGCATAGAGCGAGTGGGAGCTTTGCAGGAACTTCATGAGTTCTTGCATCAGTCATATGTGAGCTCGACTCTTATTGATATGAGTCTAGAGCAGTTTGAGGTGCATGGATACACCTTGTTCGAGGTAGTTGGTGTAGGCTGATCTGGTATGGGTAGAGATCCAGACTCTTCCTGTAGATTATTGTATAGTCCTACATCATTCTTTGTATATGTTACCACTTATGGTCACATTGACCCTTAAGTGGGAGATTGTTGGGGATGTAAGGGTCATGTGACCTTACCCCCATATTCATATATATACATCATATATAGAGCATTGCCTCAAGAGAGATCATTATGTGGGTTTCGAGGCTCCCACGCATATCCACGCGTCGTTCCTCTCTTCTCTCTCCCTCCATCTCCTCCTTCCTCCTCTTCTTCTGCACACCAAAGCCCTTCAGCAATGTGGCACTACTCTCTGATCTTGAGGAACCCAAGGGCAAACATCAAGTACAGACAAGTGATGATACTAAGCATTCTGTAGTAAAGATTGGAAATGTAAAAACTTGTGATGGTAACCAGAACCTATTGAGCAGGGTACTTTATGTACCAACCATTACCAAAAACTTAATGAGTGTTGGTCAGATTGTGGAGAAAGGTTTGCAGGTCAGGTTCAATCAACATGGAGCATATGTAGAGGACCCAAGACATGGATTCAAAAGGATAGCCAAGGGAGAAAAATCAGGTAGATTATTTACTTTTGAGCTAGAAGACACCAAAAACATTGCTTTATACAATTACAAGGATCAAACACTTTCAGAATTAGAAATATGGCACAAGAGATTAGGTCACATAGGTGAAAGGACCTTAAAGCAAATGTGCAGGGACCAATGTGTGCTTGGGATACCTAATGTATCCAAGCAACACATGATTTACAAATGTGGTGCTTGTCAGTTTGGTAAGTCTCATAGATTGCCCTACTCAAGGAAAGGTTTTATGCATAAAGACTATGTTAGTATGTGATCAATGTCTACCCCTCATGATTGTATGCACATTTTGTAAGGCCCCCTTTATGAGGAGAAGCCAAGCGTGCATTACCCAATTGATGGGAATCCCAACTTGCATGTTGGATGAAGGTCATAGTGGACCATGTAAGGTATTATAAGGAAAGGGAGTTACCAGGGTCCCCAATTGTGGGGTCCGGGGCAGTGGTGAGCAGCCCCGGCTGGGGGGTCCAAGGGGGCCAGCGGGCCCCCTGGCTGGGGGGCCCTAGGGGGCCAGCGCCCCCGGCGCGACGGTAAAGGGAATATTCCATGGAATATTCCCTGTCGGAGTCAGAAATCATTTATATTTGTTAGGTCGGTTCACCCAGTCTAAGCCGTGTATGGCAATTACGCGGGCGGTGGCCGCCCACGCTCTACCGCCCATGTATAGCCGTCCATGGCAGGCCACCCATGATCCTATATATACATGACTTCTGCACTACCTAAGACATTGAGTTGAGCCAGCATACCTCTACCTTGTATCTCCCTATCTAGAGTTGTCTAAATCACCATTTAAGCTCTATCTTGAGAGCACACGGGTGGACAACGCCATCATCTTTGTACTTGCTGCTATTAGAAAATTGTTGAGATTCTCCTATATCTGTTATCTTCTTTGCTATTGCTCCTGTGTTATATTGTGTAACTATTGTCTTACATGGTATCAGAGCTGTAAGGTTCGAATAGCTTGAGAAGTATCATTATTTTAGCCTACTAGCAGACTAGAATATTAGTAGATTATTCGAGTGATTACATGATGGCTTCATCATCGAACACTAGTCTTGGTGCTTCAGCTAATGTTAATGCTGCACCTATTCGAATTCGTCCACCTGCATTCACTGAAGGGAAGCTGGGTGGAACCAACTATACACTCTGGAAGTTCAAAATTTCTGCAATTTTGGACTCCTATGAATCATGGGACCGATGGGATTGGATCCAGAGCCTATACCAGTTGAAGATCCAGCAAATTCAAGATTGATGATTCAGCCAGATCCAGATCTTCTACGAGCTTGGAAGAGGTGGAATGCTGATGCATTATGTGCGATTGTCACTAGTGTAAGTGATTTTGTGTTTACTTTAGTTCAACATACTACTAAAGCACATGAGGCTTGGGGCATATTGGCTCGACAATATGAGACCAAGAACCACACTAGGATACAGAATTTAGAAAATCAGTTGGCAAATGAAAAGCATTCTGATTCTGAAAAGGCTGAAGATTTTATCAAACGGATAAAGCATCTTCAAGATCAATTGGCTGCAGTTGGTGTTGTTATAACACCAGAAGAGCTGGCTCGAAGATCTGTACGTGTTCTTCCAGCAAAGTATGATGGATTAGTAACAGCCCTTAACACTCAGGTAAGGCCAACTCCTCTTACATTTGAAGAGTTTTGTGCCATGCTTTTAGAAGAAGAGATGCGGCTGAAGAATTGGCAAAGTACAACTGATGCTGCATTCTCAGCAAATGCAAAAGGTAAAGGCTCTTCAGAGGGATCAAAGAAGAAGCCAAAGAAGAAAAAGTTCACAGGAAGTTACTTCTATTGTGAAAAGAAAGGCCATGCCATCAAGGATTGCAGAAAGAAGCAAGCTGATGAACGGAATGGGACTGTAAAATCATCATGGAAGAACAAAGAGTCAGCAAACAACACAGAGCTGGAACTTTGGGTAGCTATTGAAGAGGTATGTTCATCTGCTCAAGCTCGTGTTGATGAGCCATGGATTTTAGATAGTGGAGCTTCTCGCCATATGACTAGTAAAAAGGATTGATATAGTTCCCTAGTGCCTCTGCGGGAATCCATCAATGTAGTGGTGGGAAATGACTCCAAGTGTCCAGCTGAAGGAACTGGAACCATCTCTTTTATCACTTCTCCAAGTGTTGAGAAAAAGTTATCCGATGTTCTCTATGTACCTACACTCAAAAGAAATTTGTTGTCAGTTTCTGCAATAACAGATCGTGGACTCGAAGTTCACTTCAATAAGAGTGGTGCGGAAATCATGGATTCATCAGGTAATGTTGTAGGTAAAGGCATACGACGGGATAACTTGTATGAGTTAAGTGCTTTAACTGCTACAGAAGATAAAGATGTAAGCAGGTTATGGCACCAACGATTTGGGCATCTCGGATTTGCAGTTTTGAAGGAGATGCAACGAACAGGGATGGTTGCTCATTTGCCTGCATTTTCAGAGTTGCAGGAACCTTGTGAAGCTTGTATGATGGGCAAGCAACAACGAAAGGCATTTCCAAGAGAGACCAGCAATCGATCTCAAGCTCCTCTAGAGTTGGTACATGCTGATCTCTGCGGTAAAATGTCTACACCTGCTTTAGGAGGATCTTTCTACTTCTTGCTGTTAGTCGACGATTATAGTAGAAAGATGTGGGTTTATTTCATTCGAGAGAATGCTGATGCTTTTGAAAAATTTAAAACGTGGCATAAGTATGTAGAAAATGAATCTGGAAGGAAACTGAAGAAATTTAGAACAGATAGAGGAGGTGAATTCTTGTCAACAGAATTCAACAATTACTGTAAGGAGCATGGTGTGAAAAGGCAACTTACCACAGCTCATACACCCCAACAAAATGGCGTTGTTGAGCGCAGGAATAGGACAGTAGTTGAAATGGCTCGTTGTATGTTGAAGGCTCAAGACATGCCTGATTCATTCTGGGCAGAAGTAGTCAATACAGCAGTCTACATCCTCAATCGAAGCTACACAAAAGCACTGAAGAGGATGACTCCTCAAGAAGCATATTCTGGTAAAAAGCCTTCAGTTTTGCATTTCAGAATTTTTGGTTGTTTCTGTTATGCACATATTCCTGATTCAACAAGATCAAAGTTGGATTCAAAAAGCAGAAAGTGTGTCTTCCTAGGATATAGTGAAGAGTCTAAAGCATACAGGTTATAGGATCCTGAGGCAAGGAAGATTTTTGTCAGCCGAGATGTGGTGTTTGATGAACGACCACACTTAGTAGAAGATAAAGGTAAATCTACTATCTCATCAAACGAAGAAATATCTCACCTTGTGCCTATCAAAAGACAGGTTAAAGTTGAGGAGGAGGAAACATCTGATGGAGAAATTTCCTCAATAAAAAGCCAACCAGCTGTAGCTGCACGGCGTAAGCCTTTACCGAAGTGGGCACAACAGCTCTTTGATGATCACAATCCACATGTAGATGTACCAGAATCATCATCGGATGGATTACGAAGATCAAAGAGAATAGAGGAGCAAAGAAGAGCCTCAGAACACATTGTTAACATGGCTCTAATGGCAGATATCATGGGTTCGATAAAGGAACCTACCACCATTGAAGAAGCCATTGATGATCCAGGTTGGAGAGCGGCAATGCAATCTGTAATAAAGTAAGTCTATGATCCAAGGGTCTGGCCGGTTCAGACAGATCTGAAATCGGACACCGTTTGGTCATCCGTGTGTATGACCAAAGATCTCGAGTTTTGACTTACTAGGAGGTCTTGTGCTCTTGTGAACAAGTGAACCACTTAGCTTAGTGGTTAAGTCTCAAGGATGTGAAGGACGAGGTCTTGGGTTCAATCCCCATGAGGTACATGGGAAGAGTATTTTGCCCAAAGAGCTCTACAACCTTCTAGAAGCATCCACTGGACACTTGGCGCACATGTAGTTACATGGCTGACACTTGGCTGGTTAGTATCCACCTGCCCAAGAAGGTAGTCCCCTGGAGAGAGCTATATATAGAGGCATTTGGTTGGGAGGAGAGTCATCTCTCAAGCATGTGGTGGTCGTAATTCTTAGATTGTTGCATTGGTATCAGAGCCATCTCCATAGCTTTCTTCTTCTTCAATTTGCGTGTGTTTTGCTTCTTCTACGACATAGCAGCCCTACTGGCGGATCATGAAAGAAGCTTGCCGATTCCCTCGCTTTGGCTTGGCTTAGGAGAAGAAGTATAGCAAAAAAACTATTCAAATCATCTCTAGTGCTGCCGTGGGAATCGAACTCGTGCCCCTCTGTTGGGAGGACGCTGCCTTATCCACGAAGAAACGCGTCGTTCGTGATATTTTATAAGGAGCAGGTCTCTATAGATCATTCGATTCGCTGAAGAAGACTCCATCGAAGAAGATTCAAAAAGCTTTGTGTGCTGCCGGCGGGAATCGATCCCTCGCCCCCCCAATAGGACTGCGATCGCTTATCCAAGGTGCCCACAGCGGTGATACGTCCAACAAGCTGCAGATTATCCTCTTCTGCTAAACATCGGCGCTGTAATCTCTTCATCAAACTCTAGCCAAGACCAAAAGGAGGTTTCGCGCGCTGCTGCCGACCGGGATTCGAACCCAGGTGGATCAGCGAACGTCTTAATAGGCTTTGGACTAGACCAAGTCGTCCGCCCCGTTTTCTCTATTTCATGTGCAGAAGACTCTGTCAAACAGTAACCGCTGCCGAATCTTCTCCGACTGTTCCAACCCGGAACCCGAGATACATCTAGTCTTGGGAGGACTCTTTCTCTAACCAAAGAAAGCCAAAAACAAAGCAAAGTTTGAAGAAAGCGGAAGCCGTGGAGTGAAGATCTGGAGGCCTTTGGTGATCAGAGTTAAACCAACTTTGGATTCGGACCAAAGTCTTGAGAGAGTAGCTCTTCCAAAGGATAAATGGAAGGACGTAGCTAATTGGAAGATAAGTATTTTCCAAGTTATGTCTTCATTTCAATATTTGTTTTCTCCATGCTTTCATGTAGGATGCATTTTATGATAGAATAATGCAAATTAATGAAAGCTAAAAAAGAGAAAATAAACATATTGAAATGCAAAAGTACAAACATATTGAAATGTTTGGTATGCAACTACAAAAGAAATTATTGTTGTTGCATTTCTCCTTTCAAAAGAATGTTTTCAGGCACCTTGCACATTTGTTTTTTTGCTTCCAAACGAAATAGCATGCACTCAAGTATGTGCACAAGTATATAACCTTTTGTAAGGTAGAGGAAAAATTGTTTGTGCATGGATGATTGAACACACATATATGTATCAAGCTCAAGAAATTGCTTGATTTATGTTTAGCATATGAAAGGAGAATGGCATGTACTCACATACATTTGCACCCAAGAATGGGCATTTGCATACATGAACATGCATTTGCATGCAAGTAGATGCATGAGCATACGCATGTTGTTTTGATAAGTAGTTGAATACGTATACTTTCATTTCTTTCTTTTTCTAACTGACTTAGCTAGGTGGAAAAAAATAGAGAATTACCTAGTTGCAAAGATCTTGACCATCATGCAACTAAGTATCTAGTCTATTTTTGTCCCAAAAAGTGATACATAGGTACCACTTAGTAGGAGTCTTTTTGAGGAAAAGAAAGCAAGTTGAAAGTAAAGAGTTACTTTCCAACATGCATGCTCAGTCTAAGTTTGGGAAGAAACCTAGACATTCTTAGTAACTATCAAGGATTTAGTTGTTTTTGGATGTTCATGTTCATGCATCCAAGTAAGGAAGTTTCTGTTGAAACTTGTAAGTTCCAAAATATTTTTAGGAGATTTAATACTTTATTTTTTATCAAACATTGATGAAAATAAGTAGAAGTACTAAACTTCTAGAATCCTGGGAACTCTAGTGGTCATAGATGATAGTTTCCAGAAATGCATCTCAAGGCATGATGCAAGGTCTTCAATAGACGCGGAAACTTTTTAAAGAAATTTTCTTGATTCTATTTAAGCTAATTTAAGGCTTAAAAAGAAAGACAAATATTAATTGATCTTTAGGAATCAAGTAATTTCCTAAAGTCATGACAATTAATGAAATGATTCAAATTATTTTCATTTCTAAAATAGATATAGCTTAGGAAATCACGATATTTCCTAAAGACCATTTAGGAAACAAGTTCTTTCCTAAAAGATTAGCTTCAAGTGGTAAAGCCTTGAATCTTATTCAAGAATTAAGTAAACAATTCCAAGCATTATTTGCTTGTGTAAAGTTTTCAAACAAGGAAGCTTTATTAAAGCATGCTTGGTGGTCTTTAAGATAAGAAAAGCATTAAACAAGAGACCCAATCAAAGTAATCTTTGGAAATTAAGCTATTTCCTAAAGATAAACTAATGAAAGAGCGTGATTACCTATTTCATTAGTTAAATGGGAATGTCTTTTGGACAAGCAAAGCCTTAAGTCTTGGTCTTATCCAAAAGTCTAGAATTCCTTTTGAAAGATCTTTCCAGTAAAGGAGAAGATTCCAAGATGAATCATTGAACTGGAAAGCAAAAGATTCCAAGATGAATCATTTGCTTCAAGTTATAGCTCAGTATTACTTGATTCCTTGGTAGGAATCAAAAAGTTCTTGAAAGAAAAAATCTCCCCAGACGTGAGACAAGCATCTTTTAAGAACAGTTTATAGCAAGTATGAACTTTTCATTTAGGAGTAGAAAGTTCCAAGAAATGGATCTTAAATCCATGAACTTCTCCTAAACAAGTTATAAAGTTCAAAGTGTTCATAGTTGCATTACTATTGGATCAATCATCAATAGATGTTTGGACTCTAAACATAAATTTGATTAGTGAAATATGTTTAAAGGACTCTAGTAACATCTGAAGATTGACTAATAGTAATGAGTTTTGTATCAAACTCAAGAATAGAAGTCGATATCACATAAATGAAAGTTTAACTTAAACTTTCAAACTGGCAAATGTGATATTTCGTCTCTAGTTTGATACTCAGGAAATGAATACCATTGAATCAGTAAATTTTTTGGATATCATTTGAAAGAATTTCTTTTAAATGTTCTTTTTGCAAAAGATTCCAAAATGAATCATTTGCTCAAGTTATTTGATTCCCTAGAAGGAATCTCAAGTCTTTGAAGAAATGGCATTCTTTCAAGTATTGAGAATGAAATTCTTCGTACTTTTTAGTATGTAAGTAGTTCATTAGCAATTCCCAAACCATCAGTATTGGTTAATTAAGTCCAAATAAGTGATATAACCTAACGGTATATCAAAGATTCTTAGCTTTGGAATCTGAGAGGCATAAGTGTATGCTTGGACTTGAGAAAGATCTCTAAAAATCCTGCAGGTAAGCAAAGAAGCTTAAAGATAGTTTAAGAGATCTTAAAGATAAAGACTAAGTCTTTTTATCGCAAGATCAACCAGACTTGATCACTCTTGGCCATGATTGTCCAAGTAATATGCGATTAGAACTACTTTGTAGATTGCCCAAGTATTGGCAATAAAATTCCTTTTGGGAATTATTCACTCAAGTTCCATTTATTGAATGGAAAAAATTGTGGAAAAAGTAAACTGTTCCAAGTCTGAACAGAGTAAAGAAATTCCAAGAATGTAGTCTGCAACCATGAAGATGGTACTTAAGTCTGTGGAAGGTAAAACATAAGTGTTTGCCTATCCTTAAAGGGATTTTGGTACAAATCCAGAAAGCATGAGCGGATGCTTAAGACTTAAGCAGTAAAGAGATTCCTAAATAAAGTCCCCGGGGTAGGTACCTAAAGCAACAGTAAAGAAAGGAATCTAAAGACAAGAAGTCAAAAGCTCTTGTCGCTACAAAATTGGTCAAGGGTAAACCAATTGAACTTGAAAAATTCAAGTACTTGGAATTTTGATTGGTTTTCATTTGAAAACCCCAGTAAAGAAGAATTGATATTCTGTTAAGAGGTTTTCAAGTTTCCAAAGCAAAGCACATGATTATGAGGTGATCATGCGAAGGAATCAAAACCTAGGAAAATCTAGTTAGAGGTAATGCCTGAAACTTCCAATTCTTGTAAAAGAATTGAAGAAATAAGGTACTCTATCAAAGATGTTTAGACTTTAGGATAAGAATCACCCACACATTAATGTGAATATAAAATAGGGTGGTATGGGACACCAGATTTTATACTCAGATTGATGTAGAAAAGATGGAATGGGACATCGGACCGTGGGATGATGATTATCTTTTAGTCCTAGTTTGGATTTTGAAGTTAGGTTTCATCCTCAAGGGAATTAAGACTTCAAGAAAAGTTTAATTCGTAAAGGATGAAAGTAGTATCTTACGATACTTCAAGGTAACTTCAAGATTAAGGAAACTGAAGATATGAAGTAAGTAACTTCCAAGATCTTCTTAAGACACTTCAAGCTTAAGTGTTATTGATCAGAAATATTTGATAAATTTCTGAAAGAAGTTGGACTTTTACTTTGAGTTGATCTTTTCAACTAAAGATTCAATTGACTAAGTCAAGTATCAAGTTCCTAGTGTAACTTGATAAATTCACTCTTTTAGACTCAAAAAATGCACAAGAATTGCATCACGGAATCAAAAAGATTGAATGTGATCTGAACTTAGTCTCAAGTGAAGCATTATTTGAATACAAAACTCATCAGCGTAACCTCAGTGGGTCGACACACTGATGTTGGTTACCACACTAGTATCTTGTGGTTGGATGATGTTTTTGGTTTTCTTTGTATCTTTTTGAGAATCCAGCTTATTTCTCTTAAAGATAAAGACAATGCTTCAATATCTTATTGAAATAGAACGTTGAGAAGTTAAAGTCCTGAGTCAACTAGACTTTGACTCATAGCAAGTTTATGTATGTGCGAAGTTTGAATTGGTTGTACAAAGTCTTAGTTATCTCTTTCCGCTTTCCAAATCTTTTGGAATTGGCTCAGACATGGTATCTGATTCCTTTTGCAAAAGACCAGGGTTAGCCGGTTAGAATAAAATAACTAACTTGAACATCCTAGATAGATGTTATGTACAAGAACCTTTTCAATCTTCAAAAGATGATAAGTCTAAGTAGACTTATTCATTTGATTTTGCTTCAAGTTATAGCATAGATGATTTCCTGGAGTCCAGTTTACTCTAGAATAGGGAAGTTAGGAATTGCTCATCAGATTGACAATTCCCAAGAACTTTCAGTTAAAAGTCTTTAAAAAAAAGTCCTAAGTTGGACAATTTTCATTTTGAATTTTGAATTGGTGAAGTTAGTATGGTTGATTCCACCGAAATGGTAAACTTTCTCCTACAGTTTACAAAGGATTTTCAAACTCATAAGGACAAAGTAGTCCTCTAGTCGAGTGAAAAAATCAAGTAACTGTTAGATAAAAGTAAACCATCATACAGACATCTAAAGTTAGATGTATGGGACAACCAAACTTCAAGTTCTCCAAAACAAATTCAAGTGAATCAAGAATTCTCAAAGTCTTGCGAGGGATAAGAATCCCACCTTCATTACTAAGCCCATGCACCAGTTATGCCTAGAAATGGACTAGTAATTTGAATCCACCTAATTCACATGTTTGTGCCTAGATCGCACATCGAGAAACTGTGAATTAGCCAGGGATATGTGTTTAAATCCACCTTTATTATTCATTCACTATTTTGTACTTTAACTAGTTTATTAAAGTGCAAAGCAAGATAGTGTTTAGAAACATTTGGGCAAGGATGCCACCACAGAGATGAGACATGTTCTTCCAGTTCTAGAACATGACCATGTTCTTCCAGTTTTAGAACATGAGGCTCGGGGGTTGCCTACAGTATGTATATAGCTCTATTTTCGAGGACGAAAATATTTTCCAAGGGGGGAAGAATGTAATAAAGTAAGTCTATGATCCAAGGGTCTGGCCGGTTCAGACAGATCTGAAATCGGACACCGTTTGGTCATCCGTGTGTATGACCAAAGATCTCGAGTTTTGACTTACTAGGAGGTCTTGTGCTCTTGTGAACAAGTGAACCACTTAGCTTAGTGGTTAAGTCTCAAGGATGTGAAGGACGAGGTCTTGGGTTCAATCCCCATGAGGTACATGGGAAGAGTATTTTGCCCAAAGAGCTCTACAACCTTCTAGAAGCATCCACTGGACACTTGGCGCACATGTAGTTACATGGCTGACACTTGGCTGGTTAGTATCCACCTGCCCAAGAAGGTAGTCCCCTGGAGAGAGCTATATATAGAGGCATTTGGTTGGGAGGAGAGTCATCTCTCAAGCATGTGGTGGTCGTAATTCTTAGATTGTTGCACAATCTGAGTATGATAGTATACTCAAAAATGATACATGGGATCTAGTCGACTTGCCGCCAAAGAAGAAGGTAATAGGTACTAAATGGATTTGGAAAGCTAAGTATAAAGCTGATGGAACATTAGAAAAGTATAAGGCACGATTAGTTGCACAGGGTTTTTCACAGATTGAAGGATTTGATGTTCAAGAAACTTTTGCACCAACAACACGCATGACAACTATTCGGACGGTACTTGCAGTAGCTGCACAAAAGTCCTGGCCTATTTTCTAGATGGATGTCAAATCTGCATTTTTGAATGGTCACCTCAAGGAGGAGGTATATGTATCTCAACCACCAGGTTTTGAGGTGCCCAATTCAAAAAATAAAGTTTGCACGTTGAAGAAAGCTTTGTATGGACTTAAGCAAGCTCCACGGGCTTGGTACCAACGAATAGATCATTTTTTCAAAAATATGGGTTTTGAAAGAAGTACTTCTGATGCTAACTTGTATGTAACGAAAAGGGATAGCAAGCTAGTTGTTTTCATTGTATATGTAGATGATTTGATCATTACAGGAGATCATCAGGAACTCATCAATCAAACTCGGATCAGCTTGGGAACTGAGTTTGAAATGACAGACTTAGGTCTACTCCATTTTTGTCTGGGAATTGAAGTATGGCAAAGGAAGGATGGCATTTTCATCTCACAACAAAAATATTCCAAAGAAATTCTCAAGGCATTTGGAATGATGGACAACAAACCAACTAGCACACCTATGGAGGTAAATCATAAGCTATCTATGGATGATAACATGCCTGATGTAGATGCTAAGAAGTATAGGAAGCTCGTTGGAAGTCTTATTTTTTTGTGCAACACTAGACCAGACATTTGCTATGCTGTTGGAGTGTTAAGCAGGTTTTCCAACAAACCTAAGGAGAGTCACTGGAATGCTGGAATGCGAATTCTAAGATTGGGCTGGAGATTGTGATTCTAGAAAATCAGTTTCTGGATATTGTTTCTCACTTGGTTCAGGAATATTTTCTTGGGTAAGTAGGAAGCAACCAAATCTCGCACTCTCCTCCACTGAAGCAGAGTACAAAGCAGCTTGTTTTGCTTCTTGTGAGGCAGTCTGGTTAAGGAGAATTCTTGCAGATCTAGGCATTCCATCAAATATGCCAACTGTACTCAAGTGTGATAATCAAAGTTGTATGGCTATTGCAAAGAACCCAGTATTTCATGCTCGCACCAAGCACATAGAAGTACAGTACCATTACATTCGTGAGCTAATTGAAGATGAAATTGTGGAGCTAGAATATTGCCCAACAGAGGCAAATTGTGCTGACATATTCACTAAAGCACTTGGAAGAGAGCAACTCAACAAGCATCTTCAACAGATGGGCATAGGACCAAGACCTACTTGATTTATCATCGGTAAACATTGAGGGGGGGTGTTAGTATATGATCAATGTCTACCCCTCATGATTGTATGCACATTTTCTAAGGCCCCCTTTATGAGGAGAAGCCAAGCGTGCATTACCCAATTGATGGGAATCCCAACTTGCATGTTGGATGAAGGTCATATTGGACCATGTAAGGTATTATAAGGAAAGGGAGTTACCAGGGTCCCCAATTGTGGGGTCCGGGGCAGCGGTGAGCAGCCCCGACTGGGGGGTCCAAGGGGGCCAGCGGGCCCCCTGGCTGGGGGGCCCTAGGGGGCCAGTGGGCCCCCTGGTGGGGGTCCGGGGGCAGCGCCCCCGGCGTGATGGTAAAGGGAATATTCCATGGAATATTCCCTGTCGGAGTCAGAAATCATTTATATTTGTTAGGTCGGTTCACCCAGTCTAAGCCGTGTATGGCAATTACGCGGGCGGTGGCCGCCCACGCTCTACCGCCCATGTATAGCCGTCCATGGCAGGCCACCCATGATCCTATATATACATGACTTCTGCACTACCTAAGACATTGAGTTGAGCCAACATACCTCTACCTTGTATCTCCCTATCTAGAGTTGTCTAGATCACCATTTAAGCTCTACCTTGAGAGCGCACGGGTGGACAACGCCATCATCTTTGTACTTGCTGCTAGTAGAAAATTGTTGAGATTCTCCTATATCTGTTATCTTCTCTGCTATTGCTCCTGTGTTATATTGCGTAACTATTGTCTTACAGACTACCTAGACTTGGTACACACAGATGTTTGGGGACCTAGCAAGGATCCCTCCATCTCAGGATCAAGGTACTATGTGTCTTTCATTGATGATTATAGCAGATGGACTATGTTATACTTCATGAAGCACAAGGATGAAGTGTTTAATTGTTTCAAAAGATATCTTGCACTAGTTGAAAATCAAACAGGAAGGAACTTGAAGAAGCTAAGGTCAGATGGAGGAGGTGAATACTTCTCCAATGAGTTTGAGGAATTCTTGCAAGAAAGAGGCATCAAAAGGGAAATAACCACAAGGTACTCACCTGAACAAAATGGGGTAGCTGAGAGAAGGAATATACTTATTGTTGAAACAGCTAGGTCCATGCTTAATGAAAAGAAGTTGCCAAATTATCTTTGGGCAGAGAGTGTATCTACTGCCACCTATCTCATAAACAGGTTGCCATCAAAGTCACTTGATGGAATGACACCTTACTAAGCTTGGCATGGTAAGAGACCATCATTGGATCATTGCAAAATTTTTGGTTGTATAGCATATGTGCATATTCCCTCACAGGTAAGGGGAAAGCTAGACCCTAAAGCAGAAAAATGTATTTTCATTGGTTATGACTTGAATCAAAAAGGGTACAGATTCTACAACCCAACCAATAAAGGGTTCAAGGTAAGCAGAGATGTCATCTTTGATGAGAATGACTCATGGTATGAGAATAATTGCAAGAAGGTTAGTCTACCCTATGATTTGGAAGAGGAGTTTCCAAAACTCTCAAAGGAGGAACCAATCCAGAAGGAAAACTCAAGTTCAGAAGATGATGACACAATCAATATTGAAGAATTCAAGGCATGGAAGTCCAAAGGAAAGATGAAGATGAAGCAGCTAGAGGATATTGCAGAATCCTCAACTCAGTCAACTAGAAGATCTCAGAGAGAAAGAAAAAGACCTATCAAATATGGCTATGATACATCTCTTGTTACTAAGCATTCAATTTATCTTGCAAAGGACTTGTTAAGTGAAGAACCAGGTTCATATGAAGAGGCAATCACCAAACCAGAATGGAAAGGAGCTATGGATGAAGAAATAGAAGCTCTCAAGGAGAGTGACACATGGGACTTGGTACCCAAGAAGGACTCTATGAAGGTGATAGGATCCAGATGGATCTACAAACTAAAGAGGAACTCTGATGGTACAATCAACAGATACAAAGCTAGGTTGGTAGCCAAGGGTTTTGCACAAACCCAAGGCATTGATTATGAGGAGACATTTTCTCCTGTGGCTAAGATGCCAACAATCAGATTATTGGTGAGTGTAGCTGCATCCAAAAATTGGAACATGTACCAATTAGATGTCAAGAATGCTTTCTTGAATGGATGGATATCTGAAGAAGTCTACATGTCACAACCACCTGGCTATGAAGATCCCAAGAAGGTAAATTATGTTTGTAAATTGAAGAAGGCTCTATATGGATTGAAGCAGGCACCTAGAGCATGGAACTATAGGCGGACAACATACCTCCAAGACCAAGGGTTTACTATGAGCAAGGCAGATACTTCATTGTTTATCAAAAGGAGCAATTCAGAGGTAATCTATCTCTGTGTTTATGTTGATGACATCATCATTACAGGTAATGATGTCCAAGGAATCAGAAGCATCAAAAACCAGATGATGAAGGAGTTCAAGATCAATGACCTTGGATTATTGAAGTACTTTCTAGGACTTGAATTGGTTTATACTAATTCAGGTATATATATCACTCAGAAAAAGTATGTACAAGACATGTTGAAGAAGTTTAACCTGCAAGATGCTAAAGTCTCAAGTACTCCAATGGAGGTCAATCTAAAGCTAAGTGCTCATGAAGGGGATGAAGTCCAAGACATTACAGGATATCAAAGTATGGTAGGTAGTTTGAATTATGCTACCTTGACCAGAATTGACATAGCATATGGAGTTAGTGTGTTAAGTCAATTCATGCACAAACCAAGGGTACCTCACCTTGAGGCTGCAAAGAAGATCTTGAAGTATCTAAAGGGAACTCAGAACCATGGTTTGTACTTTCCTTATACATCAGATATTGACATTAAAGTGTATTCAGATGCAGATTGGGCAAGATGCAAGGATGATAGGAGGAGCACATCAGGATACTTATCTTTTGCAAGTGATAAACCTATTTCTTGGTCAGCCAAGAAACAACCAACAGTGGCATTGTCATCCACTGAAGCAGAGTATAGAGGGCTAGCCAATGCCACTCAAGAAGCTATTTGGTTAAAGCTTTTGTATACAGAGCTAGGCCTATACACTAGGCCCCCAATTATCCTTGGAGACAACACAAGCTCTCTTCACCTTGCAGCTAATCCAATATATCATGCTAGAACAAAACACATAGAGGTTCATTACCACTATGTGAGAGAGAAGTTGCTAAGCAAGGACATTCAGTTGACCTATGTGTCTACTAATATGCAATGTGCAGATTTACTCACCAAAGCCTTGGATGGAAACAAATTATGCAGATTCAAATCCATGATTGGATTGCAGGATGTGATTGAAGATTGAAGATGAAGACTTAAGCCAAAGTGTTTGGCTTGAGGGGGAGCTGTTGGTGCAATTCAAGCCTTCACAATTTGGCTTGGATTACTTCATGAAGACACCACTTGAAGGAAGGACCATAGGAACTTATGCTTATAAGTTCTTACCATTTTACTCCTTGTAAAAGTCTAAAAGACTTGGCATTTCTTATGTACACACCTACTTGATTAGAGTCGTGAAAAAAGTTGTTGATTTATTGAGAGAATATCTCATTATTTTTTAGGTGAAAGATTCTAGGAGTTTGAATTTGAATTCAAACTTGAAGTTTCAACTCAACTCTATAAAAGATGCAAGTCAAAAGTCGCGGGCAGCTCAGGTCATTCTAGCTCACTTCCCGAGACATCTATCATTTGTATCTGAGTGTGTATGAGTGCTACATTGAAGCCCATACCTCATTACCTCATCTAGCTATGGCTATCATGCTAATGAGATTGTACAAGTATGTCAATTAATAGATATATTCACATTCATCAACTCTGTGTTCTCTGAGTGTACCACTTCAAGTCTACCAATTTCAAAGAGGCATATCTCAGTGCCTACTTCACCAAATCAAGTGATTCAAAGCTTGCTGGATCCATCTCAAAGCGTACTACAAGCATACAAAGTTTGAAGCAACTTGGTTCAGCCAATCTCGAGAAAGTGTCATCGAAGTGCTCACTGGTATTTGTCTGCATACTTCCTAAAAAGTCGGGGATGTCCATAAATTTGCTAAAGTGATTTCTCCTAGTATAGTTTATCATTTTGAATGATTCCACTTGCAAATGGTAGCTTACTAAGCTAATAGAATACCTCTAGAAGGAATTTTGCCAATTGTAAGTGTACTGGTCATACTGAGTGAAAGACTGAGCAAGTATCAACACCAAAATAGAAAGTTTTCTAGCTTTGTGATTCACAAACTCATCTGTTTTGATCAAGTCATTACTCAAACTTTTTCCAAAGTACATATAGCATTTCTTGGCATCATTTGGAAGCTAAGGGTGTCTACTAATCATATCTGGAGTCATTGAGGGCTGGTGCAAAGCAGGATTAGCAGCACCTACTTAATCTTCTGGAGGATCCATCCATCTTTCCCAACAGGATTCCATCGCAAAAAGTACTCCTTATTTCGGTACCAAAGCAGCCAATGAAGGCTGACCACAATAATGCACAATTTTTGGTGCCTAAGACTTGATTGAGAGCTCAAATATTTTCACCTAAGCTCTTAGGTTCTAGTCTTTCGAAGTCTATCCCGACCCCCTTGAAACATACACAAAAAGCTGTTGTAATTGAGTCATCATGTAATGTTCTTCCTAGAATAACTTGGGAATGGGTACCTAAAGAATCTCATAATCAAGTTAAGTAATCATCAAACGCTATGTACAAATCCAAATGACAATCTTGTAATCCCATAAGGGAACTTTGGAAGGTCAAACCCTATAAGCTACCACCTGAACCAACCTTGTAACATACATGTACAATACTAGGAGCATATAGAGCAATTGTGTTTCACGAGTATGCATGTAGATTTTGCACTTACCCACATCTTCACTTCACCACACAATGCTTACTTAAACAAACACACAGGGATATAGGGAGACATGTTGGTATTATAAAGGGAACAAGGCATTATGAGGTTTCTTACACAATACTAATGTGCTCTTCTTATTATAGTAGATCTACAAGGAGCATCACATGTTGTAGTACACCATGGCTAGACATCAGCAGCTTAGTACCCCAAAGACCCCTAGAGAACATTTCTTTAAATGTTTGCCTGTAGTATGCAAGAAAGTACTTGATACATGCTTGCCAAGCATAGATAGTGTTGATCGAAGGTGTTTTGCTCATATCATAAACAAAATCAAAATTACCTTTG
This sequence comes from Ceratopteris richardii, assembly GCA_020310875.1. Classification (NCBI taxonomy): domain Eukaryota; kingdom Viridiplantae; phylum Streptophyta; class Polypodiopsida; order Polypodiales; family Pteridaceae; genus Ceratopteris; species Ceratopteris richardii. The sequence continues at coordinate 109,984,656 of CM035439.1, read as the reverse complement.
TTAAAATCATGTGTCAAAATGTACGGAGCTTTGAAATTGTGGAATGTTTTTAAGACAACTGTCATTAGCTGAGAAATATTTATGCACATCTTTGCTGCAACATCAAGCACATTCTTCAACGGGGGCATCCAATGGGGAAAAGTGGATACCATGTATGCTACTGTCGGAGGCCCCTAGGGTGGTGCAAAATATGGGTAGTTGAGTGGAGAATGTTCACTCTTCTCCTACCACTCTCTTGACTTCTACATTATAGTCTAGCAAAAGCACAAAACAAGGCATATATTGCAATTCTAAAGGCTAAATGCCTATGGGACAAATTTGAAAAATATTCGAACTGTAACATTGTTTCTTCTAGCTTTGACATGGGCTGCATCTGAATGGTCATTCACTCATCATGAGTATCCAATTTCTTCAACTTGTTTCAGCCATGGAAGGATAGGTGCTTCATATGTCTCTTGACCTTCCTTAGTGACCCAACCACCTAGGATTAGTTGAGGTTCATATGCATCTTCAAAGGTTTCTTCTATTGGAATATCCACGAGCTCTTCAGGTTCATACACTTCTTGTGGAGAGGGTGGTCATTCGTACTATAATAACTTTGTTTGCAGTCCTTCTATTTGTTTTTGTAGTGCTTCAATCTCGTTTGGAGTGGCACTAATGAGAATTACTTCTGGCATTGGTGCACGAGTAGATGGTTTTTTACTTTGTAGTTGATTGAGCTCCTCTTTTAACTTATCATAAGAGTCAAGAAGAGGAGCTCACCTCATAGCTCACTCATCATACACTCATTGAGCAATGCCTTATTGCCAATGACTTTGTAATTTTATATGATTTAGTCAATACGTGTTCATTACTTCCTACTCTCATATCTCTGTCACACTTTATCAGAACAGTGACTTTGTATGAGCTAGTTCTCACTGTGTAGTGCATCATTTTGCATGATTCAAAGCATGAAATCTTCAACATACTGTCTATTTTGATCCTCCAAAGTTTCATTGAATTTGGTTCTCACAATCATTGGATATCATTTGATTAATGCTCAATGGTTTGCGACTATCAAGGCCCATAAAAGTCAGGAGAGTTTCTTTACTTGCTAAACATAATTCTCTGCATATAGTCTATCATTATAGATGATTTCACTCAGGAATGGTAGCTTGTTAAGCTAATTGAAGTTCCCCAAAAGGAATTTCACTAATTGTTGTTGTACTCAGAGAATTGAGTAAAACACTGAGCAGGTGTCTCAACCAAAATAACAAGTTTTGTGCATTGGATCATATGCCTACTTATCTATTTTGATTCTATCATTTGTGCATCATCTTCCAAGAAAGACATATGATCATTTATGCTTATTAGCTAGCTAAGGAGGCCCACAACACTCTCCAACCATCACTTATAGCAGATGTGAAGTAGGTTTTAGCTACATCAACTCATCTCTTGTGATTATCCACCATCTCCTCCAATAGTGGTATCAGAGCAAGCACAATCAAAATGGGAAATGGTTTTCCATCCTTCATTGACAAGTTGGACAGGAAAACTAATGAACATGATCCCTAAGGATGCAAGCATACCTTCAAGGGAGAAGCTCATATGGATACATCTCAGGAGATGAAGACATGCCAATCTTCAAGAGCAAGAATCAGCCAACAAGGGAAGAGCGAGAGAGGCTAACCACATGGTGTGCAAAGGATGCTCTTGCAAGGTCATATTTACTAAACTCAATCTCTGATTTCTTGTTACCTCATGTTAGAAACTATAAAACCTCCCAAGAGACTTGGGAAGTGCTTTCATCATACTTCTCCTCCAACACAAGAGCTAGGAAGAATCAGTTGTGGAACGGATTCACAACTCTCAAGAAGCAATCAAAGCAAGGAGTGGTTGACTATGTAACCAAAATGAAGGATGTTGCAGACCAACTTGCAAGCATTGGGGAAGAGATAGAGGAAGAGCACATAGTGAGGCAGATTATCAATGGGATTAAAGCTGATGATAAGTGGGAATCCTTCACCACTGTAATGGATCTCTACATGGATATGTAGATACCTGATCTCAACACCTTGATGGGACAATACTTCACCCATGAAGCAAAACTCAACTGAAATGGTGACAACTCAAGAGGTAACCAATCTTCTGCCCTTTATACATATAAGAATAAAGCTAAGGATAAAGGTAAAAGTAAGAAACAAAATGAAGAGGCTAGTACCTCTCAAGCCAATTATGGAAGAAGAGGAAGAGGTGCTAGAGGTAGGGGTAGAGGAGGTAAGCAAGGTAGGGGGAGACCCTACAACAACTCACCATGCAACATATGTGGTCTCAACAACCACACTACTGAAGAATGCTACAGAAATACAAGGAACCAAAGGGGAAGAGGCTTTCATAGAGGAGGCTATGGACAAACAAGGGACATGTACAACAATGGTGGAGGCAACTACAACCATAACTACAATCAAGCCAACAACAACAACAACTATCAAGGAGGCTTTAGAGGAAGAAGGGACTTCAATAACTACACTGAATATCCAAAGGATTCTTTGCTCATTATGAACATGACATCCAAGCAACGTAAAGATGATGAGCATCTCTTTTACATTGACTCAAGTTGTCCAAATCATGTGGCAGGGAATGTAGCACTCTTATCTGATCTTGAAGAACCAAAGGGATGTTGGAAGTCAATGTCCTCATTGGTCCAACAAACAGCTTCATAAAAAGCTTTCTCAATAGTCTTCCAAGCGAGCACAGCATACACACATAGAGCTTTTCTATATTCTACACACAACGGATGTCGACTTGGTCTAGCCCAACGTGTCTAAAAGCATCTTCAATTGGCCACGGTTCAAATCCCGCGGGCAGCATCAACATTGCCAATCGATTTTTGATAAAGCAAATCTTCATAAAAAGCACACGGATGGACGGCTTCGCTATTTTCGATGGCGTGTTTTTTCCGTTAGCGATCGCGTAGTTATTTCGTAGCTTTAAGCTTTATTTTAGCTTTTCATGAGGATACTCACAAACTATATAAACAAGGCCTTGGCTCCTTGTATAATCACTCAAGAGCAACTCACTCAAAGATCTTGAGCTTGGAGATCTTCTTGAAGACAGAGTGTTCTCACACTCTTGAAGGAGGTGAATTTGTGGTGAAGGAGAGGCTTCTCTCATTGCAGCAGGAAGTCTTCTACGAGGTGGTGGTAACTATCTTTTGTGAGTTAACCTTGTGGTTGATTTACAATTTCGTTACACTATTTTGTTAGCTTCGTTGCTTCATTCTCTTCACACACACTTAGATTATTTCGACATAATCTAAATCTTGTATCATCATCTTCTTATTCTTCCATTAGTGAGTGCACCACTTTATATGGTTGAGTAGTACTCCCATGTTGTAATTTGGACATCTATTATTTTAGTGAAGTAAGCATCCAGCTTACGTTCCCTATCCTTGTCTCAAGATCTCTTTCTTTCTCTATCTCACTTATCATCTTGTCAATTAAGTTGTGTATGCTCAAGAGGTTTTAGTATTGGAACGATCCTGGGGCCCCAAATTCCAACACTTGGTATCAAAGCTACATAATTGACATACACACTTAAGATAAGATGAGTGAGATTAGAATTGAGATTGAAGATAAGTTGGATGGATCTTCTAATTATCCCATGTGGAGTTTCATGATGATGAACTTGTTAGTGACAAAGGATTTATGGAGTATCGTCAATGGATCCTTAACAAGACCAAGACAAAAAGGCGAAGGAGGGTCTACAGCAGCTTCAACAGGTACTGGAATTGCTATTACAGAACCAACAGAAGAAGAGGTAACCACTTCGACATCCAGAGTCACTGCTAGGTCTTTACCTAGAGTTCCTCCTACTGAAGATCAGGCAAGATGGGATGCTAGAGATGCTTTAGCACTTTCATTCATAGCAATGAGCGTCAAAAAGCATATTCTACCACAGATCAGATCTTGCAGAAGTTCTAGTCAAGCTTGGTTAAAGCTCGAGAATCTTTTTCAGAGCAGAAATCCTGCTAGAAAAGCTCACTTGAGGAGACAACTAGCAAATACAAGGATGAAAGTTGGTGAGTCAATTCAAACCCACATTACGAGACTCGTTGACTTAAGAGATCAACTTCTAAATGTAGGAGTTGAGATATCAGATGAAGAAATGGTAAATACGCTGATTAATTCACTTCCTATTTCATATCGATCCTTCATAACCACTCTTACTCTTACCACAAGAGATAGAGAGGTTACATTTGAAGAATTAGAGTTCTTGTTACTTCAAGATGAAGATCAATTGAAGGGAATGGAAGAGAATGAAGAAGCACTTTCATCTTCATCAAAGGGTAAGAAGAACAAGGATAAGAAGAAGGAACAAAAATCCAAGAAGGAAAGTAGATCCCTCTCACCTTCTACTTCAGATTCTGTATCTATGACATCTAGAGAGAATTCTTCTAAGAAGAAGGTAAAAATATGTTCTTTTTGCAAGAAACGTGGACATATTCAGTCAGAATGTTATAAAAGGATTGCAGCAGAAAAGAAAAAGGCATCAGGTAATGTTGCAGAAGATGATAAAAAAGGGAAATCTCAAGGTGATTCTTATGCCTGTATCACTATTGAGGAAGTAGCTTTTGATCAAGCAGCTTTACAAGTTCTTTCAGCAAGTCCTTGGATATTCGACTCAGGTGCTACAAAGCATATGACAGGTTGTAGAGATGTATTTTCTTCTCTCTCCTATTCTTCAGGTAGAAGAGTTACTATTGCAAATGGCAATGATTTGGATGTTGTGGGAATAGGTACAGTAACCCTAAAGTCAAGAGAAGGTGGTGTTTTTCAAATATCAGATGTCCTTTATGTACCTGAAATGAAGATAAATCTGCTATCTATATCTGCATTTTTAAGTGATGGTTTTAAAGTTGTATTTGAGAAAGATCTTTGTAAGATCTTATCACATAAAGAAGACAAGTGTCTTTTGCAAGGTACGCATAAAGGAGGGGTCTTTGTTTTGTCAAAAATCAGTCAAGCATATGCAGTCAAATCTTCGTCACCGGTGGAAGATATGAAGCTATGGCATGAAAGATTTGGACATATCAGTTTTGGAGCTCTCAAGAATATTAAAGATAGAGGTATGGTTGAGAGTTTACCCTCATTCAAGCTACCTGATGATTCAGATGTATGTGAAGGTTGTCTTGAAGGTAAGATGCATAAACTACCTTTCAAGAAACATGGTCATATTACAGCTACCAGGAAATTGCAGATTATTCATTCAGATGTGAATGGACCTATGAGAGCAGACTCTATTCAGGGTTTCAGGTATTTTGTCCTATTTGTGGATGATTTTACAAGATACTCATGGATCTATGGTCTTAAGTCGAAGTCAGAAGTCTTTCCTATGTTCAAGAAGTTCGTAGCTATGGTTGAAAATGAAAGTCAGGAAACTGTCCAGATTCTCAGAAATGATAGAGGTGGAGAATACTTGTCAAATGAGTTTCAGACATTTCTCGATGAGAAAGGTATTACTCGACATCTTACTATTGCTTATACTCCTCAGCAAAATGGTGTTGCAGAAAGAAAGAATAGAGTACTTGTTGAAATGATGCGGAGCATGATGGCGTCCAAGAAGCTTTCACCAAAATTCTGGTTTGATGCAGTACATACAGCTAATCACATTTTAAACAGGTCATCTACAAAAGCTTTAAAGGTAATCACACCGTATGAAGCTTATTATGGTAGAAAACCTAATGTGAGTTACTTCATAGTGTTTGGATCACTTTCTTATGTACATGTTGAGAAAAAGGACCGAGGCAAACTAGATGTAAAGGCAAAGAAAGCTGTTTTTATTGGATATCCTATTGAAAGCAAAGGATACAGGTTTTATGTTCCAGAGACAGGTGAAGTTATTCTTTCACGTAATGCTTATATTGCTGAAGATAAGGTTTATGATAAAGAAGCAAAAATTCCGGAGTTCATTAGTGAAAATGACTATGGAATTTTTAGAAAGATTCTGGATGTACATGTTCAACCATATTAGGGGGAAGTTAAACCTCAAATTCCTAGTATTCAAGAAAAAATTGAAGAAAGAGGAATTTCACAACCTTCTACAGAGTCAGTTCCACAAGAAACTTTGATTCCAGAAATGGAAGAAGTTAAAGTTCCAGAAAGTCCTAGTACCTCGACAGGACAAGTTCTAGAACCTGTGGAAGCTGAAAGTTCAGAAAGAGTTTCCCCACTATTCAAGGATACACCTACGTGGTTATATCAAACTTGGAAAGATAGTGGTATAAAGACTTTTACTGGAAGAACAAGGAGTCAGACTAGACAACAACAACAAGATCATGTAAGAACAAGAAGTCAAACTAGACATCAAAAAGATCATGTAAGTTTTGCTGAAGACTTCGAGATTCATGATATTTTGGCACTTACGACTGTTGAAGATGAACCTGCGTGTGTTAAAGATGCACTTAAAATTCCTATTTGGAGAAAAGCTATGCAAGAAGAGATTGATTCTATTCATAAGAATCAAACTTGGCAGCTATGTGAGTTACCAGAAGGAAAGAAGGCTATAGGTGTAAAATGGATCTTTAAAATCAAAAGGAAAGCAGATGGTACTATTGATAGATACAAGGCCAGGTTGGTTGTCAAAGGATATGCACAACAAAAAGGTATTGATTATGATGAGACATTTGCCCCTACGTCTAGGATGACTATTATTAGGTCAGTACTTGCTCTAGCAGCACATTTTGGTTGGCATATATATCAACTTGACATTAAGACTGCTTTTCTAAATGGTGATTTACACGAAGATGTGTATATTCAGCAGCCAGAAGGTTTTGAAGAGACAGGTAAAGAACACTTAGTGTGTAAGCTTATAAAAGCTTTGTATGGTTTAAAACAGGCACCTAGAGCATGGTATGAAAAGATACATACATATCTTTTATCCATTGGTTTCCATAACTCAGATGCGGCTCCAACTCTTTATGTCAAAGCTGAAACAGGTATGATGATTATAGCAATCATTTATGTGGATGATATTATAGTCACAGGTCCCAGAGATGAAGATTTGCAGATGTTCAAAGAAGAATTGAAGCAAACATTTGATGTGAATGATTTAGGCATTCTACATTATTATCTTGGGATTCAGTTTCTGTTTCGAGATGAGTGTATCTACATGACACAACAGAAGTACATTGAGAAACTTTTGGAAAGGTTTCAGATGGGTGATTCTAAACCTATGCAAACACCTATGGATCAGAACATATCTTTACAAATGGTAGCAGATGCAGAGCCATTTGATGCTACTCTATATAGTCAAGCAGTTGGTTGCTTGATTTATCTTTGTAATACACGTCCTGATATACAGTTTGCAGTTTCTCAAGTATCAAGGTTCATGCAGAATCCAACAGTGTTACATTGGAAAGCAGTAAAGCGGATCTTTCGTTATTTGAAGGGAACTTCAAATTATGCTATGGTATTTTCGAAATCTACACATTTGTTACTAAAAGGATTTTCAGATTCTGATTGGGCAGGTGATAAAGACACAAGAAGAAGTACTAGTGGATTTTGTTTTTATCTTGGAGATTGTCTTATCTCATGGTATTCAAAGAGACAACCCACTATTGCCACTTCATCATGTGAAGCTGAATATCGTGCAGCATTTACAACTACTCTAGAGTCAGTATGGTTGCAGAAGATTTTCAGTTATCTTGATGTAAGAGTACATCAACCCATTCAGATATTTTCAGATAGCCAGAGTGCTATAGCTATAGCTAAAAATCCAGTGCATCATGCAAGGACAAAGCATATAGAGGTACACTACCACTATATTCGAGAGCAGATAGCTAAGAAGCACATTGAGCTGGTTTATGTTCCTACTAGTGAGAATGTTGCAGATATATTTACCAAAGCATTGACTAGAGATAGTCATGAGAAGATTTGCAGGTTACTAAAGCTTGTACGAATATGACATTGAAGGAGGGATTGTTGGAAGTCAATGTCCTCATTGGTCCAACAAACAGCTTCATAAAAAGCTTTCTCAATAGTCTTCCAAGCAGGCGCAGCATACACACATAGAGCTTTTCTATATTCATAAAACAAGTCACAACGGACGTCGACTTGGTCTAACCCAACGTGTCTAAAAGCATCTTCAATTGGCCACGGTTCAAATCCCGCGGGCAGCATCAACATTGCCAATCGATTTTTGATAAAGCAAATCTTCATAAAAAGCACACGGATGGACGGCTTCGCTATTTTCGATGGCGTGTTTTTTCCGTTAGCGATCGCGTAGTTATTTCGTAGCTTTAAGCTTTATTTTAGCTTTTCATGAGGATACTCACAAACTATATAAACAAGGCCTTGGCTCCTTGTATAATCACTCAAGAGCAACTCACTCAAAGATCTTGAGCTTGGAGATCTTCTTGAAGACAGAGTGTTCTCACACTCTTGAAGGAGGTGAATTTGTGGTGAAGGAGAGGCTTCTCTCATTGCAGCAGGAAGTCTTCTACGAGGTGGTGGTAACTATCTTTTGTGAGTTAACCTTGTGGTTGATTTACAATTTCGTTACACTATTTTGTTAGCTTCGTTGCTTCATTCTCTCACACACACTTAGATTATTTCGACATAATCTAAATCTTGTATCATCATCTTCTTATTCTTCCATTAGTGAGTGCACCACTTTATATGGTTGAGTAGTACTCCCATGTTGTAATTTGGACATCTATTATTTTAGTGAAGTAAGCATCCAGCTTACGTTCCCTATCCTTGTCTCAAGATCTCTTTCTTTCTCTATCTCACTTATCATCTTGTCAATTAAGTTGTGTATGCTCAAGAGGTTTTAGTATTGGAACGATCCTGGGGCCCCAAATTCCAACAAGGGAAAGCATGAGGTACAAGCAGGTGATGACACCAAGTATTCAATCAAGCAAATTGGAAATGTTAAGACATCATATGATAGTATGAACCTTTTGAGCAAAGTTCTGTATGTGTCTACCATAACCAAAAATTTAATTAGTGTTGGGCAGATAGTAGAGAAAGGTCTACAAGTCAGGTTCAGAAAGCATGGAGCATATGTGGAAGACCCCCAAGAAGGATTCAAAAGGATTTCCAAAGGTGAGAAGTCAGATAGATTGTTTACTTTTGAAATTGAAGACACAAGGAACATAGCACTGTTCAGTTATAGAGACCAAACCCTATCTGAGTTGGAAATATGACACAAGAGACTATGACACATAGGAGAGAGAACTCTGAAGCAAATTTGCAAGGATCAAAGTGTGCTTGGGATTCCTAATGTGACCAAGCAGCATATGATCTACAAATGTGGAGCTTGCCAATTTGGCAAAGCTCATAGGCAACTATTCAACAAAAAGGGATACATTCATGAAGATTATTTGGAGCTTGTACACACTGATGTGTGGGGTCCTAGCAAAGATCCATCCATCTCACGTTCAAGGTACTATGTCTCTTCTATTGATGATTATAGTAGGTGGACAATTCTCTATTTTATGAAGCGTAAGGATGAGGTGTTTACATGTTTCAAGAAATATTTGGCATTAGTGGAAAACCAAACAAGAAGGAGCTTGAAGAGAATCAGGTCTGATGGAGGTGGTGAGTATTTTTCACATGAGTTTGATCTATTTCTATAATGCAGAGGCATAAAGAGGGAAGTAACATTCGAGGTATACTCCTGAATTGAATGGAGTGGTAGAGAGAAGGAACAGGTTAATTGTTGAGGCAGCTAGATCTATGTTAAATGAGAAAAAATTACCTAATTATTTACGGGTAGAGGCTATTTCTACAGCTACATATTTGGTTAATAGGCTTCCATCCAAGTCATTGGATGGTATGACACTATATGAAGCTTGGAATGGTAGGAGACCCTCATTGGATCATTGCAAGATATTTGGGTGCATTGCCTATGCACACATCCCATCACAAATAAGAGGGAAACTTGACCTTAAGGATGAGAAGTGCATATTCATTGGGTATGATCAGAATCAAAAGGGATATAGACTTTATAATCCCACTAACAAGGCATTCATAGTTAGTAGGGATGTAGTCAATGATGAGAATAATTCTTGGTTTGAAGATGATTGCAGGAAAGTCAAATTACCATATGATTTGGAAAATGATTTTCCAACCCTAACTCAAGAAGACCAACATCAAGCAGAGGACATCAACTCAGAAGATGAGCAGAAGATTGACCTCAAAGCTTGGAAGTCAAGAGGCAAGTTCAAATACAAGCAACTAGAGGATCTACCTGAGTCTTCCAATCAAGCTTTCAGGAGATCACAAAGAGAAAGTAAGAAGCCCATAAGGTATGGATATGATACATCCTTAGTTACAAAGCACTTTGTATACATCACTAAAGATTCAATGGAAGAGGAGCCTTCTTCATTTGAAGAGGCTAAGAAGAAGAAAGAGTTGAGAGAAGCCATGCACGAGGAAGTGGAAGCATTGAAGGAAAACCACACTTGGGAACTAGTTCCCAAGAAACCAGATATGAAGGTAATTGGTTCAAGGTGGATATATAAAGTCAAAAGGAACTCTCATGGTTCTATAAATAGGTACAAGGCAAGACTAGTGGCAAAGGGATTTGCCCAAAAACATGGAGTAGATTATGAAGAAACATTTTCACATGTGGCAAAGATGCCAACAATCAGGGTATTGGTAAGTCTTGCTGCATCCAAAAATTGGAAGTTATATCAGTTAGATGTCAAGAATGCATTTTTAAATGGTTGATATCGGAGGAAGTATATATGGCACAACCACTGGGTTTTGAATATGAAGAAAAATCAGGATATGTATGCAAGCTTAGAAAAGCACTCTATGGTCTCAAGCAAGCTCCTAGAGCTTGGAACCATAGACTTGTTACCTATTTGCAGGATCAAGGCTTTGTAGCAAGCAAGGCAGATTCTTCTTTATTTGTGAGGAAGAATAAATCAGAGATCATCTACTTGTGTGTCTATGTAGATGATATCATTATTACAAGTAATGACTCTGATGGTATCAAGTAAGTCAAGGCTCAATTGATGAAGGAATTCAAAATCAGTGATCTAGGGTTGTTAACCTATTTCCTTGGCTTAGAGCTTGTGCATACAGATTCAGGTATATTCATCACACAAAGGAAGTACATAAATGATATGTTGGTAAAGTTCAATATGGGGAACACTAAAGTTGCATGTATTCCTATGGAGATCAATCATAAGTTAAGTTCACATGAAGGTGAACCACTTGATGATATTAAAGGGTATCAACAACTTGTGGGTAGTCTTAATTATGCTACTTTGATAAGAGTGGATATTGCATATGCTATGAGTACATTGAGCCAATTCATGCATGTGCCAAGGAAGCCACACATGGAACCTGCAAAGAGGGTGCTTAAGTACCTAAAGGGTACAATGAATGAGGGGTTATTCTATCCCTTCACTTCTAACATAGATATAAAGTTGCATTCTGATGCAGATTGGGCTGGCTCCAAGGGTACCTATCTTTTGCAGGTTCAAAACTCATATCATGGTCCTCCAAGAAGCAACCAACTATGGCCTTATCTTCCACAAAAGCAGAGTATAGAGGCTTGGCTAATGCAACTCATGAAGCTATCTGGCTTAAGCAATTGTATGCAAATTTGGAGAAACATTCCTACACTCCAACTATATTTGGAGATAATACTAGCTCACTTCATTGGCTGCTAATCTTGTGTACCATGCCAGGACTAAGCACATTGAAGTGCATTATCATTATGTTAGAGAGAAATTGCTAAGCAAGGACATTCAGTTAGCATATGTATCAACTCACTTGCAATGTGCAAATTTACTTACCAAAGCATTGGATGGAACAAAGATGAACAGGTCCAAATTGATGATTGGGCTACAAGAGATCTAGGAGCAATGAAGATCAAGCATGCTAGACTTGAGGGGGAGCTATTGGTGCAATTAAGCCCAAGCCTACATACTTGATGAATATACATAAGCTTGATGTATTGGCATATCACTTGAGAAGATTCATATGTACAACCTCTTGCAACTTTGAGTCTAATTACTCATTATAAAAGTGATGTAGACCCACGAGGAGTTAGGAAGCTTGGAATCTTGTATCATTTGGTAGTTAAAGTCAAGAGAGAATCAATCCTATACTTTAGGACTACTTTTAGGTGAGTATTTGAATTTGAATTCAAATGCTTGGCTCCAACACAAAGCTATAAAAGTTGAGAAGAAAATCCCATGTGCATCGAGATTAAGAGATCATTTCCATGTACCTTTCTTGAGAAGAGGATCTCATCTCATAGTTCTCTCATCCTACACTCATTGAGCAATGCCTTATTGCCAATGAATTTGTAATTTTATATGATTTATTCAATACATGTTCATTACTTCCTACTCTCATATCTCTGTCACACTCTAATGATTCAAAGCATGAAATCTTTTCCATACTGTCTACTTTGATCCTACAAAGTTTCATTGAATTTGGTTCTCACAATCGTTGGATATCATTCGATTAATGCTAACTCGTCTGTGACTATGAAGACCCGTAAAAGTTGGGAGAGTTGCTTTACTTGCTACATAATTCTGTGCATATAGTGTATCATTTTATATGATTTCAGTCATGAATGGTAGCTTGTTAAGCTAATTGAAGTTCCCCAAAAGGAATTTCACTAATTTCTATTGTACTCAGAGAATTGAGTAAAACACTAAGCAAGTGTCTCAACCAAAATAGCAAGTTTTGTGCATTGGATCATATGCCTACCTATCTATTTAGATTCTATCATTTGCGCATCATCTTCCAAGCAACATATATGATCACTTATGCTTATTAGCTAGCTAAGGAGGCCCGCAACACTCTCCATCCATCACTTATAGTAGGTGTGAAGTAGGTTTTAGCTACACCAACTCATCTCTTGTGTTTATCCACCATCTCCTCCAACATTTCCCATGTTTTCTTGCTCCAAGTCTCCTAATTTTGACTCAAGAATAATGATTCAAAACTTATTTGTCCTATGAGCTAAGCTCCCAACCACATACATGGTTCCTTGTTTATCAATATATGATCCCTCTTTGAATTTGACCATTGGATGTTGAATTCAGAAGGGTTGATGGGGGTTTTGAGTTGAACCACTCATCTACTGAAACCATCCTCATAGATACGAGCACCTAACCAGTTGATCCGTATGTATTCTAACTGAGACTATATAGGGACCTTCATGGGTTTGTAAGTAGGCAAGTCCTAAATTGCCTATAGGCCTTTCCATGCTAAGCAATATTTTTGAATCACTCATCTCTGAGCTCAATACGTAAGGCCGGCTACTTGAATTGTTTTATCCCAAGGGGAAATCACTACCGCCATGTTTACATGCTTTTCTGACTCTGACTAAACTAGTTGTTGTGACACTTGTGTGTCCACTAGTGGTTTTTGCTTCATGTTTGGTAGCTCATGCATATCTTCGTTAAGCAAGAAGCAGCCTACTGGGGGTGCTTCTAGTTGTGAGGCTAAGTATAGGGTAGCTTTCACAGCGTCCACATAGCTTGGTAATTCCTTATACATGAGTGCCAACTCCTTGTTCACTGCATCACTCCCAAGGGGGATTTGTTGATATATTTTGATAGTGCTGTGTGTTCATGTGAACACCCTTAAGACCACCAAGGCACTGAAAATTAAAGGAATGATGAAAAGAAGGATTGTAAAAACGTTTTCACAGAAATAGCTATTACATACATGAAAAACTCGAAAATGATAGACTAAAAATCCTCCAAAGTGAGAGTGGATGGGCTCGTTTATAGTTCTCCTTTTCTAGTACCATTTTTTACAAAACATAAGGTAAAAATGCATGATGAAAGAATTCTCTTGTGAGAATCAATATCCTACCTTTTTATCTACACAAAGACGTGAAAGATACAAGTTTTAATACCATGCACATTATTCAAAATCCAAAAAATTGGCGTATTAATACTAAGTGATACAAGAGGAGGGTCATTATAAAAGTCTCCTCATTTTTAAATGATATTTCTCTTTAAGAAAATCATGATTCTCTCTTTTTTGTAGCTTCCATGGCATCTTCAAGCAATGACCAAAGAAACGAAGTTCCTAACCCTTCTTTAACTCATGATGATATAATTTCTTCATTATTTTTCTTATTTTCATGCATATATGTTTGCATTCTTCTCATACTTTTGTTGCACACAACTCCGAAACCATTTTATTCATATATAGAGCTACATTTTAGGTTTATTTTTTTCCTCACAAAGTTGTGTTCTTTTCAAAGATTTTCAAGAATACCAAACACGAATATTTTTGGACTAATAAGCTCAAAGTTATGAGATTTTTTATATTTGCAAATGGAAAAAATGAAACTATAATTATGCGAATAATTAGTGTTATTATACCGCTTTAAGCAATAAATCATTTTGGTCCAATTCCAGATTTACAAGATCATTCACGTTGTTCAATATTTTACCAAGAAGCAAAAATTGGCGTATTAATTCTGTGTGCTCCATTCATGTGGTGGAACTTTTATAGTTGAAGTCATGATTGCCATGATATTTTTTGTTATTTCGTATGCTTTATTTTGATATAAATTTTGGTGATTCTTTTTGCATAGGCATCCTTGAATGTAATTTTGGTGTTAAAATCCTTGGTGGGAATCTAGGTTCAACATAATTGTTGTCATGGGGTTCCTACTTGAAAGATACCAATTAGCTACTTGCCACTCTCCTCCCAACCTTAAGTAGCCCTTGCCCTTGGCACATCTAGAGTCTTCTCTAAGGTCCAAGGAGCCCTCATATGATTCAGTTGTTAAAAAAAAATGGTGTCGGTAGCACCCATTTTACAACCACCCGATTGGTCAATGCCATTTCACATATTTGTTGATGCATCGGATGTGGCCGTAGGAGCAGTTTTGATGCAGCAGAATGACAAAGGATGGTATAGACCTGTCTATTATGCCAGCAGAGCATTGGTTGCGGCTCAAAGAAATTATCCGGTGACGGAAAGAGAAGCTTTGGCGATAGTATATGCCCTTAATAAGTTTCGACATTATTTGTTGGGCAATAAAGTGGTTTTTCATGTGGATCATCAGGCTTTGGTTTATTTAATCAAGAAACCCTTATTAACAGGCCGATTAGCCAGGTGGATGCTTTTGTTATAGGAATTTGATTTTGTGATTGTGCATACTCAGGGTAAAGAGCATGCGATGGCAGATTATTTTAGTCGGTTGGAATCAGGAGAAACACCCACCGGTGCACTTGATGTATTTCCGGATGCTCAGCTGTTTACGGTGCAAGTGGTGGAAGCAGATTCGTGGTATGAACAGTTATTAATTTTCCTAACGGAGGGTGCATTACCACAGTATTTTACACTTGATCAAAGAAGGAAGTTTGCTCTTAAAAGTAGGCCGTATTTGGTGATAGCAGGAGCATTATACAAGAAGGGAGTGGATCAGGTTATCCGGAGGTGTGTACCAGACTATGAACAATCAGCTGTTTTACAGGAAGCACATTCCCGTTCCGTAGGAGGTCAAGTGGTGGAAGCAGATTCGTGGTATGAACAGTTATTAATTTTCCTAACGGAGGGTGCATTACCACAGTATTTTACACTTGATCAAAGAAGGAAGTTTGCTCTTAAAAGTAGGCCGTATTTGGTGATAGCAGGAGCATTATACAAGAAGGGAGTGGATCAGGTTATCAGGAGGTGTGTACCAGACTATGAACAATCAGCTGTTTTACAGGAAGCACATTCCCGTTCCGTAGGAGGTCATTTGTCAGGCAATATTACAGGAAAGAAAGTATTACAAGCTCGGTTGTGGTGGCCGACGGTGTTAAAAGATGCACATGAGTATGCCAAAGGATGTGTGATTTGCCAGAGGTTAGGCCAACCTAATAACTCTGACCGGATGACTGATCATCCGGTATTACCACTGGATCCTTTCCAAAAATGGGGCATGGATTTTGTGGGGCCTATTAAACCTACCACTCAACGAGGTAATAGATATATATTAGTAGCAACCGATTATTGTACGAAATGGGTGGAAGTAGTGGCATTGAAAGATAATAAGGCAGCAAGTGTGGCCAAATTTCTTTAGCGTAATATTATGACTAGGTTTGCGTGTCCGATTGAGTTGGTGAGTGACACAGGTACTCATTTTCTGAATGAGGTGATTTCGAATTAACAAGGATTCATTTAATTTTGCATAAAAAGACTACAGCCTATCATCCTCAAGCGGAAAGCACGAATAAAACTTTAATGCATATTCTTAAAAAGTTAGTGCATGAAAATCAGAAAAATTGGGATTTATTTCTTGATTCAGCTTTGTGGTCATTCAGAATAGCATTTAAAGTGACAACAGGTATGACACCTTTCCGGTTGGTATATGGATTGGAGGCAGTAGTACCTATGGAGTTTGTAGTTCCTAGTTTGCGGATTACGGCAGAGAAGATGTCGCCTGAGTTATCGATTAAACACAAGAGTAAATACCTTTTACAGATTGAGGAGGACTGCTTGATAAGTGCATACATTACGGAAGTGATTCAAAGGCGACGACAAGCTTGGGTAAATCAGAATGTAAAGTTTAAGTTATTTAAAGAAGGTGATTGGGTGATGGTGTATAATTCGAAGCTAGGACGCCATCCAGGAAAGCTTACATTGAGATACAGGGGCCCATATCAGATTGTGCAAGATTTGGGTCAAGGCACTTTTCGAGTGGCAGATGTGTTTGGCACATGGATGGACAAGCCAATAAATGGATTTAGGCTGAAATTATTTCAAGGGAAGCCGCCACATTTGGACTTGTTATCTGCTAATGTGGTGCAAGTCGTTCATGATTCAGCACAATACTTCAACAATGTTTCTGATCATCGCAGTAAAAAAGTTTGTTTCTCTACATTTTTATCTATGGTAAAGTGTTTTTTGACCTCGTGTTGGTCTAAAACTACGTTAAGTAAATTTTTATGATTACAATGGAGACTTGGATTACAGTTGCAGTTCAACAGTGAGCTACGGGTTAGCTCAGGGCCAATGATGGATAATGAAGCGTTGCTGAATCAGGGTGTACAAACTAAGGAATATTTTGGGTCTGCAAGTAATGATATGTTGGAAATCAGTATACTTTGTATTCCGTGTCAGCAGGTCCAGAAGAAGCAGCAACATCGAGGGGAATATGAAAAGAAAGCTAGTATTCGACTAATGATTATCTTGCAAAGTACAATTTGTCGAAATTGTATGGATGGTAGTTTTTGCATTATAAAATGTAGTATTGAGGAATTTAAATATCAATTTCGTATTCTTGAAGCACGAATGAGTGTTCTGTTTCATGACTTTTCTGGCACGCGTAGAAGATTTGTTAAGTGGGTTATTGGCATTAGGAGTAATCGATTGTGGATGATTTTCATGATAATCCATACTACAATATTATTGAGTCGTATGAAGTGTTACGTGCGTCAGTACGTTCATCATTGCAGTAAGTGGCAGTTCAAGCATTCGTACTTGTGGAAAGAATATTTTCAGTTCTACTTAAAGGGTTCCAGGATAATACTTTTTCCAGAATTTTCTATATTAGCGCCTAAATCAGGAGTCATGAGAGGGTGTATGAGAAAGAGAGAAGTTGTAGTGCGAAAGGGAGAAACCACAACGGAGGAGAGTGATAGCTCGATACAGGAGGATGAAGATGAGATATCAACGCCATCTGCAACGACTAAGGTTGTGCAGACGCTTATGGGGTCATTCACAGACTTTAAAGTGGAAGTGGATACACAGTCTGCTCTGAATGAGAATTGGCTCAGAAGGATTGGATTATTACAGTTCGCTATGTTGCCATGGGAGCAATGGAGATGCAATTATGATGCAAAGAGTCAGCTTGAAATCATGCGAAAAACGAAGGGTCAGTTATCACTTCAGGTAAAATTTTCACCGGAATTAGTTGCAGAATTATTTCAATTGCCTATATACGATGATGTTGTTATTCCAAAATGTTCGGAGGAGGCTTTGAAGAAAGACTTTGGCCCTAGAGAAGGAAGACGGCAGTACTACATGATGAGGAACGTAAGCTATGTTCGAAGGGAGCAGCTAAAATGGTATTTCGAAAGATTATGTTTTATTATTAAATATGATTCTATTTCTAGGGAGAATTTTGCACCTTTGGCCTATGCGGAGGCGGCAGGTGAAAAAGTAAGTTGGGCTCATTGGGTGTATGATCACTTACATAGTGAGATCTTTGTTGGTGATAGGCGTAAAACGCAAACAAATAGTCGATTATCAGCATATTTAGCCGCATTATTCGAGTTCGTGCAGTTAGTCGAAGATCAGAAGACAGTGTGGCCAAAGGAGATCCATTTTTGTGGTCATCAAGTGATGAGATGAGAAGCAGGGATACAGGAAGATATTTGCTTGCAGGTGCCAGATAGTGTTGAGCATCTGAAAGCATTCGGAACTGTTTTTAAGTTGTCTAGGAAAAGAAGAGTGGAGGAGCAATCACAATCAGTAGGCGAAAAAATGTTGAAGGATGTTAATACTTCAGATTATGATGTGCCAGGAATGAAGAAGAGGTTGCAGGAAGTTTCGGATTTCTTAGTTTTTCAAGAAGAAATATTGTTTCGACATGAACAGAAAAAAGTATTTATTAATGTGAATGATTATCAGTCTTTGCAGGAGAAGACTAAAAAACTTCAGGACGCATTGGATAAGAAGGTATGTATGTTGGAAGAATTGCAGAATGAAAAGATGCAATCTGTGATAGAATTGTCTAGTACAAAGAAATCTATGCATGAATTTGAAGAATGGCAGAAGTCTGTGCAAGCACAGATTCAAAAAGAAATGATGGATTTTTCAGCATTAAATGCTACTTTGCAGAAGGAACAGGTAGTTCTTCAATCGAGAATACAAATCTTGCAGGAATTAGAAAAACAGATATTAAAAGAGGAGGATGTGGAGTTAGATGCTACGTTAATGACGAAGTTGGACATAGGATTATTGCAGCAGCAACTCCATAAGTATGTTCAGGAAATTTGGAATGTTTTCCAAAATCGGTGGCTCGATATGTTTAAGCTTCAGTATGAACAGGTGCATACATGCTTTGTTTCAAGGCATGAAAAAGATTTAGTATGTATAATTCAAAGCAAGAGAAGCACATTGAAGAGCAAACACAGATAATTGCATAATTGCGGGAACAGTTGTTGCAAAGGAAACTAGAGAAAAAGGTGGACATATTTGATGCAGATTTTCAAGAAAAGAAGCATGGTGCAGAGGAAGTTGTGGATAATTTGCAGAATTGGAAGATTAAAGCCGAAGAAGAGCAGATTTCCAAACAGTCGCGAGATCTGATTATATGATCAAGATCTTATATGATCAAGGGATTGTTGAATTTGAGTCTAATTTTTTGACAAAAATTACCCACCGGGCTGTGCCAGGTGTTGAAGGCAGGGAAATCTGGAAAAATAAAATAAAAAGAAAAAAGAAAAAGACGGCTACGATGAGATTAAAAAGGACACATCGCAAAAGCAGGAGAAGTCATAAGAAAGGAAGTTTGCGACAACCGTAAGCGAGGAGAAGTCATAAAAAAGGAAGTTTGCGACAACCATAAGGGAGGACAAGTCATAAGGAAGGAAGTTCGTAACAACGTAGGCAGTAGAAGTCACAAGAAAAGGGGTTTGCGACAACCGCAAGGAGTAGTAGAAGTTCCGAAGAGAAGAGAAGACATAATGAGGGGAAGCACCGCAATAACCTTGGAGATGAAGAAACTCTCTTAACAAGGATCTGGAAGTACCGGAGAAGACTAGTTCTGCAGAGAACATTAAGTCATCTGACAATGATGTTATCTTATAATACATAATCAAATACAAATTAAGAAGTTTTAGTGGTTGCAAATCTGTAATCACAGCGTTAAATCTATTCAAGTATTGAGCAGCAAATGTTCGCAATGATACAAGTTCTTGTATGAGTTCTTCAATCCTGTTAAGTCCATAGGGGAACTCAATTTGTTTGCACAGTAGTGCAAATGAAATTAGGGTGTTTGTGAATGTGTAAGAAGTTGTATATTCTGAAAAGTGAAACTTTGAAATGCGACTGTGTAATACTGGATTGGTATAAGTTACCAGAAAGAAGCGTTTTGGTGAAATTCCGGTGGGCTTCCAGATGCAATTTCGGTGGAATCTCTGTGTGTGAAGATTAGTGCCAATGGAACAATAAATAACTCTGATTTGTTATGTAATTCGATGTTGTGTTGAACTTTGGAACCCTCAACAATAAGTTTAAGTTATGTTAAGTTTATATGAGTATTAGGTTTATGAATGTAAGTTAACATAAATTAGTGAGTGTGGACATGCATGTGATTGTGTATATGAGAGCGAATGTATGTATGTATGAATCTTTACACTCTCCATTATATGCTTACCGTTTGTCTAGTTTTTTAGACTTCTGCTCAATTGTGTTACGAGATCTTGAGGAAAGTGAGATTCTGTTTCCACCATCTCCCAAAAGAAATATTCAATCTAAACCAACTGAAAATGACATGACTGAAATTATCAAAGATAGGATAGCTGAAGAAGAATTAACCTTGAAAGCGTATCAAGATGCTATTTCTAGGTATAGAGCTACACTTCCTTGTGGACCTTAGATTTATAGGCTAATTTTAAATAGAGTATTAAACTATAGCTAATAGCTCCCCCACACATTGAAAACACATCCTAGTTCCTAAAGTACACAATGAAACACCCAGAGTGTAGTCAGAGGCTAACGCAAGTCAATTCTAATGAGCGGCTTCCTCCTTTCACACCTCTCGTAGATTTGGTGAACCCAACATGAAACGTGATGCTAGGGTGCTTAGGATTTTTTGTGTTTTCAATCTTAACTAAAAAAGTTAACCTTTATATTCTTCTTGTTTGCAGGTGAGTGAGGAAGAAGTTGATACAACAATTGAAGATCTTGGTGCTACCTACTCTTTTCCCTGAATGTTGAGGGTTGTTCCTTAAGGAACTGAGCGCCTCCACAAGAAGAAGGGTATTCAAGCTTAAGAATCCTCATCACTTCATTCCCCCCCATCAACATACAAGAAGACCATTAATACATGATCAATTTTAGTTTGTACTTAGGTTTGATTTGTTAAAAAAGGTTTGTAAAGAATTATCATAGTGCACATTAGAACCCTCTGCATCGAGCAACTTCAGGTAAGGTGTTTATTCAAGTTCTTTTATTTTTGTACAATCACATCACAAAAAAAGAAAGATTGGTTTTCATTGCATTAGAAATTTAGTCACATTACACTTGCATTTGTAAGGCATTGAAATATCATTGCATTAAGAAGGATAAGTTTTGTTTAGCATTGTAAGCAACTACATATTAGATTACATGATTGTTTATTTGAAAACAAAGGATAGCTTTATAAAGTACTTGAAAAGATTTTCTTTATTGCTAAAAAAAAAAAAATTATTCTAAACAAAAAGACTTAGTTTTTTTTAACACTTACTTTATTGCACAAAAAGAGTTTTAATAGATAGGCTTAGGTCTTTTTATTTTAAGTAGTTGTTATCATTTCTTTCCTACTCCATTAAAATCCAAAAACAAATTTAAGAAAAATTATTTAAGTAATTGGTAGTATTTTTTATTTTTCTTACTACATTAAAATCCAAAACATTCAAATTAAGAAAACTTATTTAAAACTTATAAAAACTATCTAAACATCTATTTTCATTAGAGTAACCTTTGGTGTTAAAAACTTAAAGGTTAGAAAATTAAAGTAAACTTTGGAATTAAAAACTTACAAATTAAAAAGAAAATAAAATATAAAACCAAAATATCAAGTCAAGAGATATATCAAGCTCAAGCTTAGGTTAAAGTAAACAAGTTGAAAATATATTAAGAAAAGAAATATATTATGTTGCTCTAGCACAATGGTGAGAACCACGTTAAGAAGCTTCACCTCCTTAATGTCAATCCGAGGGAGAGGTAGGAGTGATATGAAGATCGTGAACGTAAGATGATGTGAGAGTGAAGGTGAGAAGCACAAAGATGCACACACACATACACACACACAATGAAGAGACAAGCAAGACACAATGGAAGGTGGGAAATTAGCTCTATTACTCAAGAATGCTCTTACAAACTCAAACTAGCTCTATGCTCACACTAATCAAAAATGAACCAACCTCAAAAATGAGCTCTCTAGCTCTTTTTATAGTTTCTAGACTAGTTTTGACCGGTTTCACATCTAGTGACCGGCCTAGTTAAAAATTAGGTCCTAGAGGCTATTTGGAAGGGTAAACGATGTCTAAAAATAACAAAAATTGGTACGAGCATTCTACCTAAGCTCCTCAAGCTCGAGGACTCCTCGGCTTGCACAAAATGGAGCTATAGATTACAAAATGGGGTTTTCTATGATACATATGTTACAATTAGTGATAATAATCACTGTTGAATGTTTGGAGAATTAATAAGAAATATATTTGTTTGAAAAATTGATCCGCCTGGCTCCCTGCTTCGTCTTCACATGCTTCCGTGGCGTCTGTGCCTCTGGCTGCTTCCAACACCCCCCTCCCTCTCGCTTCTGTCGTCCCTGACAGAACCTTGTTGTGAGGTCTGCCGGATGTAGTTATGTAGGAGGTCTTGAGCGAGGGTGTGCTCTGATATACGAATGCCTCGGGCTAGATCAGCCTCGAGTTTCTCCCAGTCGATAGGTTGTGGCTCGTCTGGTGGTGGGAGCTGGTAATGTGTGGAGTACACCATTCGTTCACAGGCGAATAATTGCAGTAAATGTGTGGGCCTGCTTATAAATACCTCTGAATGGTACTCCCAAAATCCGGTGGTGAACATCTCTTCGAATGTTTGCTTGTAACATGCCGGTAGATATTTGATCCTGCAGTGCCAGGCGTAACACACCCGTAGCGATGGCGTTGTGCTCATATCATAGACTAAATCAAAGTTTCCATGCTCAAAGCCCGGGGTGTTAACATGGGGAGCCTTGATGCGTCGGAAGACTTTAAAGACCATCTGCATCATGTCAAAGATTTTGACAGTCATGTGCGCGGCAATATCATCCATATGTTTTAATCGAGGGAGCCAGTGGCGGATCGTCGCCATCATGTATCCTACTGTGGGTAACGCGACTGGTGGCTTGAAGTAGGGATAGTTCAACCAGTCTTGGCACTGCTTATTGTTCTGTAGCTTAATAGCGAAGGCAGTCCAAGAGCGGCGTCGTGGTACTGGTCCCCAGCACGGATTAAATTTTAAGTGCAGCGGCGCTTTTACCCACGTGCTCATCATCTCTGGATAATTTTGCAATAAATCTTTGCGCCAGTCTGGTTGAAGGATTTCACCTCTCTGCGCCCTTGGTGGCAAGTCCTCTGGCTCGAATTGAGTGGCATGCGTTGGTTTCATACCTGTTTCTTTCTCTATGGTTAACTGGTATTCGGCCATTAACATGAAGTACGGTTTATATTGGAGCTCATGCCCAGATATGTATCGTCGCGGGGCCAATTGAGCAAAGAATGGTGACTGTAAAATTTTCTCTTCAATTATGGCCATGGCATGTAGTTGTGCCTCTACTCTGGCCGAGTGTGTCGTTCCGAGTTCTTCAACTGTCTTCATCCACGCGGGGGTAGGTAATTCGTAGGTCATCTGGCCTTCGGCCGTGACACGTCCGCCTAGGATGGGTATCGGTTCATATGCCTCTTCAAATGTCTCCTCCACCGGGATAGTGACGGTTTCTTCCTCAGCTGGTAGCTCAGGTGGGGAGTCTGGCCTTGGTGGTGCTTCATAGATGGCAATCCTAGATTCAAGATTTGTTACCTGGGCCCGAAGTGCGTTGAGTTCCTCTAAAACTTCAGGGGCAGGGTCCACAGGCGCTGGTAATTCTGCTGCTACTTGTACTTGTTGTGTTGCTGGTTCTCTAAGCTGCAGCAGTTTGTGATCTTCCTTTAACTTTTGATGTTCTTCGTTCATACGATCATAGTCCTCGAGCAATCTAACATGGTCGTCTAGCAACATCCGCATCGACTCAGATGGGATTGCCTTGAATCTGCTCGGACTTAGTGGCTGCTCTCGATGATCTAAAGCCGCTTCCAAGTTCTCTCTATTTTGCTCTTGGAGTCTCTGGTTCTCCTCTTTTTCTGCGGCTAAGTGTCTTCTTAGTAAGCCCATATTTCTAGTAAGCGTTGCATTGCGGACAGTCTGGGCTCTAAGTAGGTTATCCAAATCCGCGGTGGCCTCTTTGGTTTTCTCCTCACTTTCTAGTTCTAACTTGTGATAGGCCTCTCGTAAATCTTGGTATCGGCTGTTCAGTGAGGCGTTCTCAATTGATAACGAATTAAGCTGCGTTTGTAATTCGTTCGTCGTTTTCTGCAGCTGTTGATAGTTGGTGCCGAGTGATGCAAACTCATCGCGGACTTGCGTCATGCATGCGAACATGTGTTGAAATGCGGTGTCTATGGTGGGCGATAGTAGTAGTGAAGTGCTAAATGAGGATGTAGTGGGAGTAGATGCAGTGGGAATGGGAAGTGGGGTTGGGACTGTGGATGCAGTGGTGATTGTGGAAAATTGTGAAGTGCCTAAATATGAGGGTGCTGTGAGTGGAGTGGGTGGTGGTGAGGTGGATGGTGATATGTCCATACCATTGGAGGTGTTTAGTGTTGTGACTGTGAAAAGTGGTGTAATCGTGGGTGGTTGTGTAGGTGTGAATACGGGATTTACAAATGTAGAGTAGTTTACAGGGGGGATGGTAGGAGCACCTTGGTGAAACGGGGAAATAGGGGTTATGGTAGGTTGGGGGGGTGAGACTGGTGAGAAGGTTAGTGGGGTTAGGAAGGGGAATGGGGGTCTTAGAGGTGGGGGAAACGCTGGGAAGGATGAAGGGGTGAAGGGGTTAACATATGGATGCGGAGGGTTGGGTGTGGGCATGGTGGTATGAATGGGTAAGGAAAAGGTTGTGGCTATGTTGCCTTGTACAGGTGTGGATGTGGGGGAAGCAGGTGGGTGTGCGGGGGACACAGGATGGGTTGGTGAAAGATGAGGTGAGAGAGGAGTCGAAGGGGTGGATGTTATTTCGAGGATAGTAGTGGTATGTACAATGGTGGTACGGGGTGGTGAATCTACAAGGATGGTTTCTGCGGTGAATGAACTTTCTGGGGCAAGGCGTGCCTCCCTGGCTTGTGCTGAAGATGGAGCTCCTGTTGGTACACGAATATACTCCCCGGGTTTTGAAAGTAGTCGCACTCGGCGGGGATCAAACTGTGGTAGTTGCTTTCTTTGTAAAAACCTGAGTGCTTCATGGGAGCCTACTGATTTGACTAACTCTCTGAACCCTCTGATGTATGCGTCTTCGAATCCTCCGGAGATGAGTTCTTGTTCAATTAATGCCAGGCTCTCCTCTTCAGTTAACTTCTTTCGTGCCTAGACTTTCTCCATGGTACGATATAATTTCTTTATAGCCAGTGTGTACGCTGCGGCTTCGAAAGTCTCATCCTCATATGTGCTGGTGTCGCCGTGTGTGTCGGTTTGTTGGCCTTGGCCCTCTGTCTGTTCGTCATGTGAGCCCTGGCTGGCTTCATCGTCGCCTTCCTCGTTGTCTGTTTCGGTTCTCTCTTCTTCCGAGCTCGACACAGCTTGTCCCTGTGGCAGATCTCGTGGCGTGGTAGGGTAGCTGGGACGTTCATATTCCTGGGAGAACAGTTGTGCTTCTGAATACTGGAATTCGTTTGAGAATGCATCAGGCATCTCAAAATCAAATGTCGTGTTTATTGGGTCGGCCTCCATATGTGGTATCGGGAAAGAAAACGCTTCCGCACCAATGGTGGTGGGAGCTTCTGCTGTTGTGGTGGTGGGTTCTGCGGTGGCAGCTGCCTGAGGTGCAGCGGTACTAGTGGTGGCCTCCGTAATCACTGGTCTGGACAACCGTATGCGAATAGGTTGTACAGTGGGAGCAGCTTCTGTCTGTGGTCGCTCTGGAGATGGTTGTGGTGATGGCGACTCTGGCACTTGAAGGCAGGGGATGGTGCCTCGCATGCGCTTACCTGCCCGTGTCCTACTGGGCTTCCTGGCTTTCTTCGTTGTGCCCTTGAATGCCTTCAGTTCTTCTCCTGTTAGTGCACGCTCAATTGGCAAGTCATAAGCCAAACACATATACACAATTCTAGTGAGCACACAACATCTGTTAAGCACCTTCTTGCGCTCCCATCTGTGCTGTGCCAGATACATTTGATCTATGATCCAGCTTGCCAGATCAACTGTTTGAGGTCCCGTACATGCCAAATACAATCCAAACCAGATTCGTTTATGGGGCATGGTAAATCTGTCCTGAGCTGGAAATGCGAAATGTTGCATGCATATCCTTAGTGGCTTTGACAGCTCAGGTGTAATGGCCGAAATCTCCTCCCACTTCGTGACATCCCCACGTTTCATCGGTTCTGGAATCAATCTCTCTCGATCTGTGGGTGTGTGGGTTCCATGAATCTTGATGGCTGCTCTGATTAAGTCCTTAGAGAGATAAAATCTTTTGTAAGGTGGATCATCCACTAGAGTAGGCAATATGAAGGTTCCTGGGATGTCCTTATTCTCTGATGCCAGTAAGGTAGTGATTAAGTAATAGCACCTGTAAAAATCCGGTTTGGGCAGGGGGTCACTGAAATACTCTGTGAAGCCTGCTCTGGCCCAAACATGAGTTAAATCCTGGGTGCTCTGTAGGGCTTCAAACTCTCGGGAGAAAAACTGGTATTTTCCCCATGTGCGGTCATCAAATGTCAGAGAGGATTCAAATATAAAGTCCGCGTCCGCAAGGGGTCCTGCAAGGCCCTGAAACCAATGAGAGTTTCTGTGTATCTTTTCGGTGTAGCCCATGGGTGGGTTGTCGATAGGCATGGGCCCTGGAAATCCCTGAAATTCCGGCGGTGGAGCAGTCGGGTGGGACTCTGCTCGTAGCACGTTAAGGGGCACAGCCGCTACACTGGGGCCTGCTCCTGATGTTCCTTCGTCGGTTTGCATGGTGGCTGATGCGCTAGTGAGAAAGATCTGCTACAAAAGATTAACACATTAGCATGGAAATTAATTATGATCCCATTAAAGTGAGACCGCAATCCCTTTCCATAACTGATGCGTAACCCGTGTAGCCAAGTGCTGTGATGTGATGGATGCAATGTTTCTTGCAGCACTAGTGCAGGTCTCTAGACACCTATACGTTTCAGATCATGCATACATTTCTTGATGAGATGAGATTACAAGTGATGTGTGATGATGGTGGGTGAATTTATACAAGGTTTAAAGGTTAGTGATTTAGTACAAGGTTGTATGTTAGTCGGGGGGTAGTTTTATCAGACATGGGGTTAGGGGGAGACGGTTGGACAAGTTTCGGTATCCATTTCCTAAGGATCTTGGAGTGGGTGGTGGGTTTCTGCTGAGGGGCAAAGGGTGGTGTCGGGTGTGGTGGTATCGAGGGATGAAATGAGTTATGGGGATTATATATTACATGGCTTATGGGTTGAGCTATGATACATGGTTTGGGTACCCAAATCTGTGTGGGTGTGGGTCTATGGGTCAGGTATTTCTTGGCGATCCAAATTTGTCGAATGGTTGGACCTGTAGAAGAAGATCGAGGGGATGGCGGATACTGATTCTGTTTCTGTTCTGCCTTTTTTTTGTCGATTTCTGCTTGGCTGGAGTTCTTTGGTGTTTTTTGTCCTTTTGGCACCCATATTTGTTTGGTGCCGCTTCCTTTGGGTGGCCCGAACTGCTTTCCGTGTTGTTTCCTCCGATACTGCGGTCGGTCTGGGTTCCTTTGTCGTGGTTGACTCTGTTGTTGCTGGGGTTGAGAGGTCGGATGGACACTCTGCTTTGGAAAAGAAGGGAGATCCAACACTTGCGTGACCTGCCCATTAGGAAGTGATGCCTTTTGTAACTTTAATCTAGGCCAGTCCGCAACAAGTTTGGAAGGATGAGCACCGCAGGGTGTCGTGCTCATTTGGCCGCTGATGCAACCCACTTGACCTCTGATTGTGCCCTTCTGTCCTTGCGTTTGGGTAACTGTCGCTTCTAGTTTGCAGGAAGTCCCAGGGAAGATCTCCTGTCGTTCTTCTGACTGACAACTGTCTATAGCCAAGCCCGAGTGGGTTGGTGTAGACGTAACGTGACTGGTCTGCCCAAAAATCTTCCTGTCTTCCGTCGCATGCGTTTCATAGGGTCTAGGGTCACAACCGTCAAGCGGAATGCTGTTAGGGAAGTCAAGCGGTATCACTCGCTTCTGCTCTAAGGTTCCAATCTGTAAGGAGCCTTGTCTAAGATTTAGGTCCACTGAGTGATCGTATAGCCAATCTTGGCCAAGGATTAGGGGTTCTATCAGGTCGTCATCATGGCACACTAATAGCTTCGCTGTCATGGTCACCTCCTTAACGAGGATAGGAAGGTCCACCTCACCCATGCAAGTGGTTTCCGTGCCTCCTAGGCCTATGAGGTATGCCTCAATTGGCCGCATTTCTATTCCTGAAGCCTTATAGTGGGACCATCTAATCGCACTAGTCGCAGCACCTGAGTCAATCAAAGCCCTGAGTTCTTGGCTATGGTTACCGTGCTCTAGCCTAACTGTAACGAATGGTCTCCTGTCCACTATGCTAGGATGAGTGGTTGACTTTACTTGACACATGGCCATGGGATATCTGGGTGATGTTTCCAGATGGTTATAATGTTCTCTCCCTAGTCCTTGTCTTCTTAGCTTCATGCGCTTAATGCGTTCTATGGCTTCTGCCTGAGCTTCCGCTCGTATTCTATTTTCTTCCTCCTTACGCTTCTTTGCCAACGTGAGTCGTCTAAGCATATCCTCAGTAAGAGGTTCTTGATATAGCTTGACTCTACAGCCACTAATGTAATTAGGCATTATATCTCCTTCTAAGGTGGCTAACTGTACTGCTCCACTAGTCGAGAGTCTGTTAATGATCATAGGTCCATAACCTCGCTTTTCTAACTTGCGTGCATGCTGTTTCAGCGTATACACTAGAACTAAATCTCCTTCTTTTAGGCCTTTATCTTTCACATGTGCATCAAAATATGCTTTCTGTCGCTTCTTCGCTGCGTATATTCCTGCTGCTGCCTTTAGCCTGGTTTCTCCTAATCGTTCCAAGTCCATTATTCTCGCTGATAATTCATGGCCGGTCCACTGATGTTCTTGTGCAACCTTAAGGGTCGGTATCAAGAAGTCCAAAGGAAGCACTGCATTCTGACCAAAAACCATCTGAAAGGGAGTTGCATTGAGTACGGTCTTGTAGGCCACTCGATATGCCCAAACAGCGTGGTGTAGCTGTTTGTCCCAATCTGAACGTTTATTGTTCACGAGTTTCGTCAGTACGGTACAAAGTATCTTGTTAGTGCTTTCAGCCTGACCATTGGCCTGAGGATGATATGGTGCAGATTTCTTGTGAATCACCATAAAATCCTGTAACAAATATTCAATGACTTGGTTTAGAAAGTGAGTGCCTCGATCGCTCACTATCTCTATAGGCAATCCATATCTTGTAAAGACGTTTTCAAATAAGAATTTTGCAGTCGTGTGAGCATCATTCTTTTTTGTGGCTTTTGCCTCTACCCATTTCGTCAGATAATCTGTAGCAACAATAATGTATTCCGCATGTGTACCTTTTGCAGGGGGGTTAATGGGTCCTACAAAGTCTATACCCCACTTAGAAAATGCACGTCCGCCCATCATGGGTTTCAATGGCATTTCATCTCTGCGAGTAGGAAACTGAGTTCTTTGGCACACGTCACATCTCTTTACATAGGTATGTGCATCCATGTGAAGAGTGGGCCACCATAATCCTGCAAAGAGGATGGCTTTGATTATCCTATCGGGTCCAAAGTGACCTCCTGCAACACCTTGGTGTGCAGTCTCTAGTATGCTAAGATATTCACTCTCATGAACACATTGTCTTAAATATCCATCTTGTCCTCTTTTGTATAGATTATCGCCAATAAGTGAATAGTCTTGAGCTTCCTGCTCTAGACTGCGTTGTCGAGCTAAGGTCATTCCTTGAGGGAATGTGTGCGTCCTCAAGTATGTCACTAAAGGTTCACTCCAGTCTGGTGTGAGGGACACGTGATATAACGTCGCATGCTCTACCGGTGGTCTTTCACAGCAAACACTGCATTCCTTACACAACTTGTAGACATCTGCTTCCATCGTAGGCCAATATACTCCTAATCTATGCAGAGTCTGTAATGTTCGATGTTTTGAATGATGTTGCTTTAGTGCACCTATGTGTGCTAATTGCAACCAATTCGCATGCTCTGA
Source organism: Ceratopteris richardii (assembly GCA_020310875.1). Taxonomy (NCBI): domain Eukaryota; kingdom Viridiplantae; phylum Streptophyta; class Polypodiopsida; order Polypodiales; family Pteridaceae; genus Ceratopteris; species Ceratopteris richardii. The sequence continues at coordinate 109,954,443 of CM035439.1, read as the reverse complement.
TTCATCTACACAACAGGCAAGAATCTTTTGATTATCCTGTTTATATATGCTTCCTGCCATTATTTGGTATCTCTGAGACTTGGTAATCTCTCCTTCTTTGATCTTTATCCTAGGATTCTTGGGTCCATAGGTGAGAATAGGGACTATAGGCTTAGCCCATTCTGGTGCTATCTCAAGGTTAAACAGGTATGCATCTGGTAATTCATCGGCTATTCCTTGAGGAGCTTCTCCTGAGGTTAATCTTGAGAGGTGGTCAGCCCTAAGATGTGTCTTTCCTTTCCTGACTACTACTTCAAAATCATACTCCATGAGTAATAGAAACCAACGTATCAGTCGTCCTGTGTTACATGGTTTATTGACTAAGTATAATAGGGCTTGATGATCTGTAAAGAACTTGAATTTGTTGGCCAACAAGTAGTGCCTAAACTTCTTTACAGCGTAGATCATCCCTAATCCTTCTCGTTCCGTCGTGGTGTAATTTCTTTCTGCTGCGTTCAATTGTCTGCTAGCATAAGCTATGGGGAGATCTATGTTGCCTTCATTCGTGGGTTGTGCTAACACACATCCTATGGCGTAATTGGATGCATCCACATGTACATGGAATGGCTTACTCCAATCTGGGGTAGTCAATATAGGTGCTGAGCACAAGCGTCGTTTGAGTTCATTGAATGAATTTTCGCATTCATCTGTCCACTCAAAATTGGTCAAAAGAGAGTACAGAGGCTTGGCTATGATTGCATACATGTGTATGAATCTCCTATAATAGCCGCAATGGCCCATAAATGCCTGTACCTCTTTCACATTAGTTGGTCTTGGTAATTCTGCAATTACCTTCACCTTTTCCTCGTCCGTAGAGATTCCATTTTTTGACACAATGTGTCCTAGAATTTTACCTTGTCTGACCATGAAAACGCATTTTTCTGGGTTCAAACAAACATGATATTCTCGACATTTGTCAAATATTTGTCTTAACTCTGGGATATGTGTCTGTCTTACATTTGAATGAGCACATAAGTCATCGACATAAACTTCCAAGCTCTTGCATAAGAATTCCTTAAAGACATGACACATGAGTCGCTGGAAAGTGGCGGGTGCATTTGTTAAGCCAAATGGCATCACACGAAATGCAAATATGCCCCATTCAGTGGCAAAAGCCGTCTTGTGTTGGTCTTCTGGAGCAATGGCTACTTGATTATAGCCTGAGAATCCATCAAGAAAGCTGTAAACTTCCTTGCCCGCAACTCTCTCCAATAGGTGTTCCGTGATAGGAAGAGGATAACTATCTCTAATCGTGGCGGCATTAACTTTTTTAAGGTTAATACACACACGCAATTTCCCATTCTTCTTGGGCACTACCACAATGGGGGATACCCATTCGGTATGCTCAATTTCGTAAATGAATCCTGCTTCTATCAATCGATCTATCTCCTCTTTAATCTTCGCAGCGTAATTATCATTGTACGTATAAGGTTTCTGTTTGGTCGGTTTTGCATCTGGAGTCATAGGGATTCTATGAGAACATATATCTGGATCTACTCCTTTCAAATCTTTGTAACTCCAAGCAAAAACATCTCTATATTCGCGCAATAGGGCAACTAGTTCTTCCTCTTCTTCAGTCGTCAAATCATGCCCTATGTGTGTGCATTTTTCTTCTTCTCCTTCTATGGCAACTATTACTTTCTTGGTTTTCTCTCGGTTATCGTATACTTGTCCGTCATTTGCCTTTCTATTGGGCATTCGTACCATGATTCTTCTATCTTCAATTTCATATTTCTTGAAATTCTCGGGTACTTCAAATAAAGATTCTTCTTTTTCTGTCATGGTGTCTTTCTTCTTTCTTTTCTTGCCTTCACTCTTAGTAGTCACTTCCGTGGCTAATCTTACTTCATTCGTAATTTCCTCGTGTTTCTGAGTGTGAGTCTCTACTTCGTAGAAATATTCTTCCTCTGATGCGAATGGAGAGTCCATAATAATTGATTCTAAATCAAAATCGCTCGCATCCTCGAATGCATCAGTGTTCGGTTCACACTCTTCTAAAACTGCATCGCCCATGATTGGCTCTATCGTGAAAACTGAAATGTCATAGCCATCCTCGTCACAGTGGGGTGTCCATTGTTCTTCATTGATGGCTACATCCATGGTTGCTAGTATTTCTGCCCAACCATGGGGTTCAAACTCTTCGTCTGGGAATACTACAGGTGCGTAGGCTGGATCTTGAAGGGTTCGTGGATGTTGTTCTGCACCTAAGGTCCTGGCTTCTAACCGCTCTTCCTCTTGTTTGGCTACTTCACACATCCATAAATGGGTATCCTCATGCAACCAAGAAGGATCTGATTCTAATGAGTGCACGGATTCCGTCTCCACTGGAGTCTTATGGATGGTATTCCATTGTATTGGGGGTACATCTCTATGTGAATAGTCTTTAAGGTTGACTTTGGTAGTCACTCCTAAATGTTGCAAGTACAAAGAATTAGTTCCCCAATCTTGTACAATTTGCAACTGACGCATGAATGGTCGTCCCAATATCATCTCATACGCATGATTTTTCGCAAAGTCACAAATGGCGAAAGTATGCTCAAATTCTACACCACAAGTGGTGAGAGATATGCCTTCTAGTAAGCCTAATGGTTTCTCTATGTGTCCATCAGCCATTTGTAGTTTCATCCTGGTGGGTCTGAGTGCTGGCTTACCCCAACGTTTCCACAAAGCGGTGGTAGCGATGGCTACTCCGGCTCCTGAATCTAAGATTGCTTTCGTGGTGTAGCCCTGATGGGTTATTGGAAGATATGTGTTACCTTCCTCTCCTTCGCTTACGTCTCCAATCTTTTCCACGGGTATCTCTGGTACCTTCTTATGTGATCCTATCTGAGAGGGTGTGGTAGCTAGCTCAGGGAATTGATTTGCTACGTGCTTCCACAATTCTGGTTTTACCTTTAACAACTCCTCTAGAGTAAGATTACACTGTACTTTAGTGTTCTTGACCACATCCGTGTTCCTAGGGATCACTGATTCTTCATTCCTCACTATTATCGTGGGTGCTCTCATACTAATAGACTTTGCTTCCCAAGGTCCCGTGAACTGAGGTAATTCTTGTAAAGAATTAGATTCAAATCCTGTGGGTTCACTCAGTTGCTCCACCTCTACCTCATCATATATAGAGGGGATGTCTTGGGGAAATTGTTCCTGCAAATCGTCTATTTCCTGAATAGGAGGATGAGTTCCTTGTTCTTTTCTCCATTTCTCTTCTTGTATTTCTCTCAAAAATTCATGTGAGTACCTCTGTATGGAAGATAGGTTATCTTGACTTTCTGTATTAGGTACTTGAGACAGAGATGGTGCATTCCTTTCCTGTGTCTCTGGGACAATAGGGTTCCTATGCTGATCCTCTTTCTCTTTGCTTTCTATCAAGTGTTCTAGCCTCTCCATTAGTCCTTGAAAGTGTAATTCCGGTTTTGCCATGTTATTCCAATTAAGATATCTAGAGGCTTCGAACAAAGCTTGTGCTAACTCTACCATTTTCATGCACAGTTTAGTTCTCTCAATTTCTAGATCAGCTCGAGGGTAGTTTTTACTCATTTCCGTGACCTGAGGTCCCTCTTTTATTCTAGCCTGATATGCACGAAACATCATGTCTAGATCTTCCGGTATGGGTTCCGCTAAAACTGATCCTGATTTCTGAGCTGGGATTTCTTGGTTTAATTCTTGTGAGGTCAATTCTTGTATTTTGGCTCTAGATTCCCTTAGACTTCCTTCCAGCTCACTTATCTTTTTACTCCATTTTCTCTTGATTCTTTCCCTAGAATCTTTCCAAGATTTCGTCTTTTCACTACTCGATTCTGCAACTTCACTAGTTCTGGCTACTTTCTCTTGATTATGCTGTTGGTTTTGTAAGAGCGCCTGGGCTCTGGTTATAGCTTGGATAGGCACGTACGTAGTATTGGATCCATCTGCATTATTTACAATACCTATCACGTTGATCGATGTCACATTTGTAGTGTTAACTGGGTTCTTAGGACAATCTTTGATTATGTGCTCTTTGCCACAATCGGCACAAAAGCCTTGTATGTTATAGTACTGTGATTGCCTTGCTATTGGGGGATGTGGACAATCCTTAATGAAATGATCTCCTTGGCACCTAAAGCATGGTCCTCTAGGGCCCTGTGGTCTCTGTTGTCTCAGTTGGGGCCGTGGGTTTGGGTTTGCGTACATCACATTAGTATAATCTGGCTCCCAACTAGGTTCCATTGGTGGACTATCATAATGATATGTCTCCACATGTTCTGGTGACTCCGTGTAATAAGCGGGTGGACTAGTTACATGAGTAGAGTCAAAACTGTTTGAGTTCGGGTCACTTTCTGTGATCAGGGGTGAAGAAGGCACTAAGGCCCTACTTAGGTTCTCTTCTGCAGCAGCGTATTTGACTGAGATGACATTCGCTGGTGGGGGTGGCTGCTGAGCTAAGACGGGTTGAGGTCTCTGTTGAGCCTGGTATGGGTAGTTCTGAGGAGGCCTATAGTAATAAGGCTGAGCATTGTATTGGCCTTGATACCTACCTGACTGCTGGTATGCTTGCGGGTAGTTCTGTCTCACGGTTTGTTTGTTGTATGGGCAGTCCTGAGCCGTATGATTCGTGTATCTTCTCTCAATTGTGCAATATTGGCCACTAGGGTTGGCGTGAGGTTGAGGTGCATTGGGACACACGTTTGCCAAATGATTTCCACCACAAGTGTAACAACGCACATTTGTTGGCAGCTTGGGCACCTGTTTGCTAGAAACTCCTAGTTTTTGGGCCACCTTTTCTGCTAGGTCCTCTATCGAAGTAGACAATTTTGTGGATGCTAGAGAAGAACAATCTGAGTCCTTGTAGACCTTTGAGAGTTCTAATTCATCTCCTAGGTTGTCCTCAATGTCTATACATATTCTTACACACTCTTCCAGCGTTCTGGGTTCCTTTAGGTACACATAGGAACGTAGTTTAGCGCTCAACAAGCCATCTAGAAACAGTGATACTTGTTTGGCTTGTGAGGGTAGCTCTTGCATTGGACATCGTTCCACATATTGTCTGAATCTACGACCTGCCAGTCTTACCGTTTCCTGAGGGGTTTGCTTAAAACTATGAATCAACGAAGACGTGTCATGCCTAACCCCACTTTTAGAGAATTCAGTGATGAATGACTCTAAAAAGTGATGGATGTCTCTAAATTGCCTTTGTTGCAGTGGTTGGAACCAAGTTAAAGCGGTATTCTTTAACGTTAGTCCAAATGCGTTGTACTGCGTGAACATGTCCTCGACTTGTTCTGCTCTTAGTACTTGCTTGAATTCTGCGACATGGTCATAGGGATCTCCTGTCCCATCAAAGTAATTCTTCATTGATTTCACTAATTGAGTGGGTCTCAATACTCTTGCGTGTTCACGTGGCCTAGGTAGAGGAAAATCATCTCTACCACCTGGTATTCCCTGTTCTCTTTGTCTATCCGTCCTATTAGTGTTCGTGGTTGTTCTATCTCTCCCTATGGGGTGATTGAAGCTTACTTCCGGTCTCTCTTTATTTCCTTCTCTTTGATGTCCATGGGCTGAGGATGTTCCTGCCCCTTGTTGATTTGCATTCATGTTTGTTCTAGATGGAGGGAATATCAATTCACCTCTCCATGTGTATGTGTTTTTAGCGCGCTCAGGCACCACAAAGACTCTTTCTGAAGTCTCATCCAGGTATACAACCTTTCCAGGTGTATCTGGGTCCTTGAATTCATAAATTGTAATGATGCCTATCTCACCAGGGTTTTCCTTTCTGTACCTCCAAAAGGCTTCATCTGTCTCTCTATTTACAAACAACTCGGTGCTCCTGTTATCTTGAGGGATCCACTCTGGGATGAGTACTCTCGTTAATACAGATTTCCCTCTAGGTGTTCTAGGTTCTTCCAACGGCTCTTTTCCTTGAAATTTCGCTTCCGTCTCTAATTGAATTGTGCCAAACTCATTAGTATCGTTTGGTTGCGTACTTAGGACATACATGGTTCCTTCTTTGTCTATGTAAGCGTCTCTCTCAAATTTCACCACTGGTCTTTCCAATCCAATGGGTTGATCAGGGTTGTGCAGTTGCACCACTTGCCTTTGCAAACCATCCTCATAGATGCGAGCACCTAATCGGTTGGTTCGGAGAAACTCTAACTGCGTTCTATAGGGTCCTTCAGGTTTTTCTAAGTATGCTACATGAGATCCTCCTGCTGGTCTGTCTGTGCTAAATGCCATTTCTGATTCGCTAGTTTCTGAGCTCTCGTAGGGATAACTATTATTCAATTGCTGAGCCCAAGATCGAGCGGTGGTTCTTACACTAGCCTCTGATGATCTAAGGCTTCGTCGGTCTGACTTACCTATGTGTCTCCCTGATCTAAGGTTCATTAATTTCCTTCCTTGCTCACTCAATTACACACTTAGATCGTCAATGGTTCTTTGTGATTAATTCTTGGTTCTTTTTAATTTTTCTTTGGATTCTTGTCTTAATATATGCGTCAGGAATTCGACTTTCGTGATGATTTTAAGTTTTCGTTCCGTCAGACTTATATTCTTTTCTTTAGGTTTTCGCGTCACACACACCTTTACTTTAAGTCTTAAACTTGATAGAATTAGGTATCTTGAACTTGAGGCGTTCCTATCGTCTTAAATCCACAACTACCGTTTAGCCTAAGCTAAGAATTGACTGAGGGGGTTGAGTAATCTTCCAACCTCGAGTCGGCTTTTCTGGTTGCTCTGATGCCCTGTTGCCCAAGAAGCCGTGCTTCCCAAGCTCTGCTGTCTCCACTGCCTTGCTTGCTTGCCTTGGATTGCCCTTGCTAGACCTGGAAAATTCCAATGTTAGACCAATTCACAAGATGATTAAACACTTGAGCACATACATCTTTTAGTCCCTTCCCTTTTGCCCAAATTTTCAATGTGTGCCCCCTGACTTCCTAGTCCCAAACTAGGTGAACCTCAAATTAGCTTATCCAAAAATAGATGTATTCTTTATGAAAAAAACAGTTGAGGTCACGTAGTACTCGTCACGAGCTTTCTAACGAGCTATTAAGCTCAAAAAACGGACTTCGGATGAGAAAGTTATACGCGTTCAGGCCCTGGGGGGTAAAAACTGACAATCCAGTTTTTCTTCTAATATAGGCTAAGGGGTCTCCTATGAGTCTAATGGTCCAAAAATTTCTCAAAAATACCCTCAAATTTGGTCAAAAATTGAAGTCCAAAATTTGCGATGGGGGTGGGCAATCGCGATGGTCTGGGACCGTCGCGATGGTCCAAGCGAACCGTCGCGATGGCGTGGGATTTGGACAATCGCGATGGCCCGAAAAGGCGAACAATCGCGATGGCGCAGGTCAACGGTCAAAGTTGGACAATCGCGATGGCGCGAAAAAGCGAACCGTCGCGATGGCTCGGAATGAACGATCGCGATGGCGTGGGAATGGACTGTCGCGATGGTCCGAAAATTGAACCGTCGCGATGGCGTGATCAGGCGGGCAATCGCGATGGCGTGGTCAACGGTCAACGGTGGACAATCGCGATGGTCTGACGTGAACCGTCGCGATGGTCCGCGATGCGATGGCTTCAGCCAATCGCGATGGTCCGATTTTGGGCTGTCGCGATGGTCCAAAAAATGAACCGTCGCGATGGTCTATCGTGACACGTGGCACTGTCGTGGCGATGGCATAAGCCAATCGCGATGGTCCGGGGTCAGCTGAACCGTCGCGATGGTCCAAGTGGACCGTCGCGATGGCTCAAGTGAACCGTCGCGATGGTCCGAAAAAGCGAACCGTCGCGATGGTCCGGCCGAGCCGTCGCGATGGCGTGAGCCTATCGCGATGGTGCGACACAATCGCGATGGTCCGAGCCAATCGCGATGGTGCACCAAATAACGAATTTTCAAAATGCAAAAATGGTTCCGTGTATGCGCAAGGATCGCCTACCTCGTGGTGTGGTCGCCTACCTCAAAATCCGAAAGTTGCAGACCATCGCGATGGTCCGCCCTACTCGGAAATTTCTGACAGAAAGTACATGTTTTACCTTTTGGAAGCTCTCCTGATGCTCTGAAGCTCTGTACCTGCAAGAAAACTCAAGAAAATGCAAGCACACACAAGCGCAAAAACTCTCTCTCGCTCTCTCGCATGCACAAATGAGGAGAAATGAGGTGAATGGGGAGATATGGTGAATTTTCTGATTTTTTTGGAAATGGAGATGATGATGCAATGATGAAGATGGAGTGTGGGGAAGGTGAAAAACACTAAAAACTAAGTAAAAACAACAACAAAAACTGAAATTTTTACCTTCCAACGCCACTTCTTGCTATACTCTTACCATCACACATTCGTCCTAGACTCGATCCCCGGCAACGGCGCCAAATTTGGTGTTGCTCTAGCACAATGGTGAGAACCACGTTAAGAAGCTTCACCTCCTTAATGTCAATCCGAGGGAGAGGTAGGAGTGATATGAAGATCGTGAACGTAAGATGATGTGAGAGTGAAGGTGAGAAGCACAAAGATGCACACACACATACACACACACAATGAAGAGACAAGCAAGACACAATGGAAGGTGGGAAATTAGCTCTATTACTCAAGAATGCTCTTACAAACTCAAACTAGCTCTATGCTCACACTAATCAAAAATGAACCAACCTCAAAAATGAGCTCTCTAGCTCTTTTTATAGTTTCTAGACTAGTTTTGACCGGTTTCACATCTAGTGACCGGCCTAGTTAAAAATTAGGTCCTAGAGGCTATTTGGAAGGGTAAACGATGTCTAAAAATAACAAAAATTGGTACGAGCATTCTACCTAAGCTCCTCAAGCTCGAGGACTCCTCGGCTTGCACAAAATGGAGCTATAGATTACAAAATGGGGTTTTCTATGATACATATGTTACAATTAGTGATAATAATCACTGTTGAATGTTTGGAGAATTAATAAGAAATATATTTGTTTGAAAAATTGATCCGCCTGGCTCCCTGCTTCGTCTTCACATGCTTCCGTGGCGTCTGTGCCTCTGGCTGCTTCCAACATATTAATATAAAAGCCTAGGATTTGGTCAAGTCATTATTCCTGGCTTTATCATCTAGGGATAGATTTAGACAGTTTAGAGAGAGATTAGAGCCTGCTATTAGAGACTTATTACTCCATTTTAAGCGCTATCAAGTATGCAATATGGAGGAAATGTTTAAGAACATGATGATAGAGAAATAAGGGACATGCATTGTACAAGCCATCTTAAGAGAAAAAGGTAAATTTGTCGGCTTAAATATCATAGAGTACCTAGATGCATTTGAAGAGCAAGTGAAAATCCAAGGTTTACCTGATGACGTATTAGTAAAGTATTTTGGTCATGTAGTCTCTAGTTCTATACTAGAAAGCATTCAAGTACATGCTAATAAATCTTGGGAGGAGTTTAGGAAAGAACTACACAAAATGTTTTATCTTGAGGACTTTAGTCAGCATAGCCGTGATAGATTTTTCCAATACGTAAACTCCTCAAAGAGCAATGAGTCTCTAACTCATCTTCATGGTGAGTTTATGAGACAATTTTCCCAGCTACCTGAGGAGGATAGAAACGCATTAAATCCTGACCTAATCTTACACTTCCTCATAAGTATAGAAGATAGAACAGAAGTAGAGAGACGAATAGAAGATCCAGGCAAAAGATATGGTCTTACTGATGATTGGGAAAAAGTGAAATGTGAAATAGAGGATGTCGCCCAAATGAAACAATGAAAATCTGTTTTGTATGCAAAACCTAATTCTTTTCAGGCTAGGGTGATACCTACTACAGGGCAAACTGATATGCCAATGCCTGCGGCTACAGCTATAGCTAACATTGCAGTTGCTCCTAAAGCTCCAATCAAATTTCAATTAGATATTTTATGTAAACAGATGGAAAATGTTATGAATATGCAGACACCTCTGTCTAAAGAGGTTGTGCAATTCAATAATAAAGTATATTCCTTGAGTTTAAATGAGACAAGAGCTAGTAGTAGTGGTGTAGGGCAAGCAATACCCATACAGCCTGTTATGCCACAACACATTCCTCCTTAGCCAGTTTTTCAGCCAGCTCCACCTAGTCAGTTCGCTACTCAGCCAGCTTTCCAAAGGAACACTGAAAGAAAAGGAACTGGCAGAAAACGGTGTGTTTGGTGTGATAGCCAGGAACATGCAACTTATGCTTGTGACGAGTTAAAGAGTGCAAAAGAAAATCAATTAGTAGTTGAGATTGATAGGAAATTGTGTGACTTTAGGTCACGACTTCCTTTAGTCGTTAATTGGGGCAAAGGAGGTATGAAAAAGTTGTATGAAAACTTAACAATCTCTAATGCAACTGTCAGTACCTTGGCTGCTAGATTAGAGTCAACAGATGATAGGCCTCTTTCTACTGCAAGCCAAAATCCTTATTCGATTGAGGTGTTGGTGAGGGCTACAGATGAAATAATGTGCAAAACAGCATGGCGATCTCTTGCTGACCAAGCCTCTGTTTATTCTCACATTGCCAATGTTGAGGAGAAACAGATATGAGATGATATGTGGGATGATATAGAAGAAGAAGATAGGAGAATGACCAAAAGACAAACAAGGGAGAATGAGAAGAAAAATGACAAAAAGGTACAATTTGAAGATACAAATTTAACTCAAGAAGAGAAAAGAAGGATAATTAAAGAAGGTAAGAAACCAACAGAGGAAAATGTGCAATCACAGGAAAATCAAAATACTCCAAGTAAGGATGCAAAGAAGAAATCGAAAAATGAAAATAATTAAAATCAAAATACTAAAAACGAACAAAAAGACGAATAGAAACAAAGTGAAGAAAAAGGGAAAAAGAAGGGAAGAAGAGCTCCACGAGCAAGAATGATTTCAGAGCTCAAGAAAAAGAACGATGCTAGGGAAATCCTGAATGGTTTACTTCTAAAAATTCAAGTAACAATGTCCCTTGAACAAGTGTTTTCAATCGCAAAACCTAAATTCAAGGATAGCTTTATTAGACTAATTAGAAGGAGACGATTTCCAATGCCGCAAGATGAAGATATGCAAGATGTAATGGAAGAAACTCTAGCAATGAATGATGTTGTGACATTAAGTGATAGTGATTATGAAAGAGATGAAGAGTTTACGACTGGAAGTGTGAATAGAAATTCTTTAGGACCAATTCAACCTGATGAGGAAATGTTGAAAAGTGAAAGTAAATTTAACACAACCTTCTAGGCATGAGGAACGCCATAAGTGAAATTTAGGATTGGAGATGAAAAAGAATCATGTTTAGCTCTGGCTTTGAGAATAGGAAGAACCTACGGAGAAACCCCATTGACCCGAAGATTCATGTGTGTGAAGATTCACCGGTTGTTAGAGAATATGGGGCATATTACGACCAAAATTTCTATTAGATTCCATTATTGAGTGGGACTATAGTGGACATTGTTTTGATGTCTCGCCTAAGGATGTATATAATTGTGAAATTTTTTTAATTTGTACTCCTACTACTTTACAGCTTATTACAAAAGAAAACCCTACAAAAACATTCAGAAAAAAAAATAAAAATATTTTAGAAAATTAGGATTAATTTTACCTAGTGAAAAAATTGAGCGTATAATTGAACTTTCCAAAAGTACTGCTTTGTTAGAAGAGCTTGAAACTGCTTCTTGAGGAAAATTAGAATCAAAGTTGATTATTCTTAACTCTATTCAAGAATATGAGTTTATTACTGATTTCATCCTAGAACATGAAGTTAACATTGAAACTAAATATAAAACTATCGAAAAGAAAATTAAGCCTGTAGCTCAACCCTTTCCTAAGGATAGTTATGATATATTTAGACAATTATCTGAGGACCCTATACTTAGAGACCGATCTAGAGATAGAGAAAGAATTTGGAGATGAATTTCTTTCAAAGATAGAGAAAGATCAATTTAGAAAGATGATCGTGCGACATGGGAAAGCGTTTTCTTTATTTCCACATGAAATAGGATGTGCCGATCCAAAGCTTGTAGCTCCGATGATTATATTTACTGTACCGCAAATTCCCTAGAATCTTCAATCGATACCAGTCCCAAAGGCTCATTTACCTGAGCTAATGAGATTGTTAAAGGAGAAGATTGCCATGAGAATTTTGGAACCATCATCGGCACCTTATTCTAATAGGTGGTTCACGGTGCCAAAAAAGAATGGGAAGCTACGCTTTATTCAAGATCTGCAACATGTGAACAAAGTCACTATTAGAAATGTAGGAACGGGTCCTATTGTAGATGAGTTTGCCGAGGCATTTGCTAGTCACTCCATCTATTCAATGGGAGACCTGTACTCAAGATATGATCATTCTCAATTAGCTATTGAAAGTACAGATGTGACCACGATAAAAACTCTTTTGGGACTAGTATGTATGTGTACTTTACCACAAGGAGCAATGAATTATGTGGCACACATGATGAACGCTATGAACTTGGTCTTACATGAATTTATCCCCAAAGTGACAATGCCTTTTATTGATGATATTCCAATAAAAGGGTGTGTGGAAAAAGAAAAAGATGAGGCTTTAGATTCATCTGGATGTAGAAAGTTTGTTTCCACCCATATTTCTAATTGTGAAAAGATCTTTTAAAGGTTTGAGGAGGTTGGACTGATTTTCTCCTTAGAGAAGTCTACTTTTGGTGTTAACAAAGTTCTGATAGTTGGACATTTATGTGGACATTATGGTCATAGGCCTTACCCAACAAAAGTTGATGCCAATAGTAGAATTTCCGAAAGGTGTCGCAATGTTAGTGAAGTAAGGAGATTCTTAGGTGCATGTGTTTTCTATGTCATTTGGATCCCTCACTTTGCTCATGTCATGAACCCACTTTATGATTTGTTATGAAAAAGAAAGAAATTCTATTGGAATGAAGAGCATACTAGAACTATGAGACAACTGAAGTAGTTGGTTATCAATGCTCCAATCTTGAAATGTATTGATTATTCAAGAAATAAACCTATAATCCTAACCATTGATACTAGTCCTATTGGTATAGGTTGGGTCACTGGATAGGATAATGAGAAGGAGCAAAGATATGCACTTTGTTTTGGAGCAAAAATATTGCATGATACTCAAAGAAATTATGCTCGGATTAAAAGAGAGCTATGGGGATTAGTCACTGCTTTAAAAACAAATAAGGAATATTTTATAGGAGCCAATGTAATAGTTGAGACTGATTGTCTTCCATTAATAGGATTAATTGCTAATTGTTCATCTCCCGATATTGCCATGTTACGATGGATTGCCTTTATTAAGTTTATTAGCCCTGCTTTTGTACATATTTCTGGAAAGCATAATACCGTTGCTGATATGCTCTCATGAGCAAAATTTGATGATGATAGAAAAGCAATGGATAAACACATAAACTTAATTAATTATGAAACATTTACCTTTATGTATGAGCGCTTTAGAGAAGACGACTATGAGGGAGAATGGAGAGATATGGGATATTATCTGAGTACGTTTCAACCTATTCTAAGCTGGTCATCAAGTCGATTCCGGAACATCAAGAAGATGTCTTTCAACTTCTTCTTGAAAGATGGATATCTTTGGAGACATGCTAAAGGAAAGGTGAGAAACCCGCAAAGAGTGTTAGGCTTCAGAAATTTTCAAGTGCAAGTTATGAAGGAGATACATGAAAGCCTATGGGCTCATCATAAGGGTTTTGTCGCTACGTATGAGAAGATTTGGGAAAGTTACTGGTGGTCGAGGATGTATGTAACTGTAAAAGAATTTGAACACTTGTACTACCTGCCAGTTACATTCCTCAGACAAACATAGACACCCTTTACATCCGACTTATCCACCTTGTATTCATTACAAGTGGGTATTCGACCTTGTGACCATGCCTAAAAGCAATAGTGGTATGAGATACATAGTACTTGCACATGAAGATTTAACAAATCATGTTGAGGGTCGAGCACTTTGTTCTAATACTACTTATAATGTATGATTATTTCTTTTAGAAGAAGTAATATATATATTTGGATATGTAGAGAAAGTAGTAGCAGATCGAGGTGAACTAGATTCTAGAGAGGCAAGAGAGTTCTTTGCAAATCATGGAATTCGATTATCTCTTACGACTGCATACAACCCAAAGGCAAATGGAAAGATTGAATGAGGACATCCTTCCATAGTGAAAGCTATTTCAAAAGCATGTCATGGAGATATTGGACAATGGCCAAAATATCTCCCATTTGCTTTATGGTTTGATAGGATGACATACACGAGAACAACTGGATTTATGCCAGCTGAACTCATGTACTGTCAAAAGCCGATATTTCCCATACATAGTCAGATAGTAACCTGGATGAGCTTAAAATGGAAAGACAATGTATCAAGAGAAGAATTATTAGCACTGAGAATTAAACAATTAAAAAAGGTAATGAAAATTTAAAAGAAGTTATTAAAAAATTAAAAACATCTCGATTGAAAAATAAAATTTACTTTGATAAGAAACATCGACTGAGGCCACAACCGATAGAGAGTGGGGATTGGGTGCTTGTATATGATGGTACTTTTGAGACTCAATATGATGCATGTTGTAAATTAACTAAACATTGGTTTGGGCCATATGTTGTTGTTTTTGTTTTTGATACAGGTACACATAAGTTACAAGAATTTGATGGTACTGTTTTAAGAAATATGATTGTAGGAAAGAAAATAAAGCTATTTAAAAGAAGGGCAAGTAGAGAGTTTGAGTTAAATGAAGGCTTCCTGGAAGATGAAGATGAAGATGAAGCATAATCAGGTAAAATTATTCTAATTGTTATTTATTTTTACATAAAAGTTTCTTTTCATGCATTTCATAATGAGGTTTTTATTTGTTTCTAGTATAAAAGGAAATTTATAAAAACTATGTGAATAATGAAAAAGAAATCAAAGTAGGAATGTGTATGCAAGTTGAAGTTCCAATTTAGGGAACTTATAATTTGTTATGAGGATAGGAGAGTGGAACACTTGACCTGCGGCCCTTAGTAAAGGTAAATTTACTTTATACAAGTAGGCTTCTTTATTTTCTAAAACCATTTAACAAATGAGATCATAGTTCTGACTGTAGCATGCTTCTAGATCCTCAACTCTGATTAAGGGTTAAGTCTTTCCCCTTTAACAAAAAAGTTGCGAAGAAAAAAAGAAAGAAAAATGAATACATCAAGCAGTATGTTAATGGTTGTTGCAAGATGGAAAAAGAAAAAGAAAAACAAAGAAAAAGAAAAAGAAAAGTTATTATGATTCAGTTGTGGTCTTGAAATCACTTTTGAAATGTATTGCGGGCTATGAGGCAGAGGTTTGCTACAAAAGAATTATTTAGATGTATCTTGTGGCAGACGACTAAGAGATAAAAGATAGAATACTTATATAAATTAAATATTACTTGTGATCAGGGTTAATGGAACGATAAGTATCACGACTGTCTAAATGACTATTATAGGATTTTCTAAATTTGTCTTTTGATTGTATGCATTGA